>ML976701.1:474300-575267 GCA_010015655.1 Bimuria novae-zelandiae CBS 107.79 | reverse complement strand
TTCGTTTCTGGGCGTTAGCAACGGCCCGAGGTAGGTGACCGTTGACACGTCGACGTAGGGTAGATCGATCGATATCATAGAGCCTTGCAGCGTTTCGGTAGCTAGAAACCTGTCTTATCTGAATCGCATGGGTCGATAGAGCTAGCCTGGCTTCCTTTTCAAGCTGGCGGGTGCGTTGTGTGGTGGGCATCGTGGGTGTTGTGTAGAGACGCGTCGCGATCTTGGTGGGGTGGCTCAGTGACTGGTGTGGCTCAATGACTGGTGAAACACGTTAATTAGGCTAGTTATTACGTGCTTATTCTCGCGGTAGAGACCCTTAAAGAAAAGAGCCTTTGTCACGAGTCGTAGGTCGAGGGCCCTCGACGGCCCTAGTCCGCTCTAGACTAGCGCTATCCGGGCCTTCCGCCTATCTACTTCCCTCGCCGCAGCCCTTCTCTTCCCTCTCTAAGGGATCGCCTTAGTACTGTGGATAGACTGAGTCGCCCGTAGTCAGGGCGCTTTTTACAGAATGTATCTTATGCAAGGGTACAGGTGCGCCAGCCACCTTGCAAGCGCAAAGGACCATGTAATCGGACAAGACTTATAATAACGCCTCTTTAAATAATTAAGCCCTTACGTAGCTAAGTGTAATTTTACACTTTAATTCTATTTACTAGAGGATAAGATATGCTAGCTATATCTTTAATCTTGTAGTTAGAGACCTATTTTATAGTTTTAATTATAAAATATTTAATATCTCTAAGAGAGAGTTTACTTCTATAAAAAAAAAACTAGCTACTATTATAGCTATAAACTAATTACTATTATTTAATTAACTATAAACTAAATTTATAAATCTTTAGGATAGATACAATGCTTTAATAAAGCCTAAGGCTATATTTAAAGAGAGGAAAACCCTAGGGGAGGTTATACGCTAGATTCCCTAGTATTACTTCTTAATAATAATACTAGTAAGTAACTTTTTATATAATATCTTGTTTTTAACTATAGCACTAGATAATTTTTTTTATAATTATTACTTTAAATTAGCCTTAATTCTATCGTGGACAACTTAATTTAATATTATATAATTATAAAGTAACTTTCTAGCAAAGTTAGTAAAGTTAAATTCTAAACTTTAAGTAGCGCGCGTTAACACCTAGTAATAGTTAACTTTATATAGGTAGAATTTAATAGTAAATATAATTAAACGCGCCTACTATTTATAGTATATTTTAAATTACATTTTAAGTATAAGAGAGCTACGTATAAGCTTAAAATTTAGTTTATTAAGAATAGTATAATAGGAAGTTTTCTTAAGGACTTATTAATGCGTTCTATTATTAAATACTAGTTAATAGTAAAGTTGTCAGATTAAACGACCTACTGTGTATTACAGTAAGTTATACTATTACTTATAGTATAAGTGCGACTAATCTACTGTCTCCTTACCTGAATTATTGCCCAGAGTGCGATAGGACGAAGAAGGGAGGCTGGCGCACTACTACCCCTACACTAGCCTATATAGTGCAAGCGTTAAACGACGCTAGATAGACACCTCGCGCACAGCCATGGTTTCTATTATTAATATATACATAATTATTTTACAGTGACTTCCTTTATTAAAAAAAACACCCTTATATTTAATAATTAAGAGTCTCACTGCCTTAATACATTGATTATTATGGCTCTATTAACACTTAGAGATCCCACAGTGATCCTGTTAGACTATACAACCTACACGCCGTGGCTTAGGCAACTTAAAATAAGATACTAATCCCTAGAAGTATAGAGAATTATTAACCTAATACTAACGGATGAACTACTGTAGAAGCCTATAAGGCCGCAACCTCCGCTGGTCGTATTATACCAACCATCACCTGCATACGTGGCAGCGAATCCTAATGCCCTGCCAGCGCAACCGTCGCACCTCTCTACACAAGGCGCAAAGGCGTACAAAGACGATATGGAGACGTACAAGATCCTCCTCGAAGATTACAAAATCACCGATCGCGAATACCGAGAAGAAAAAACAAACCTCCATAAGGTAGTTACCTACGTTTAAATAACGGTCTCGGCACATCTCCAGCACAATTGCTGTACCCCCGAATTAATGATAAGAGAATGGGTTAATAATCTTATGGTTATAGTTAGAGTCGACACACAAGAAGAATATAGACGGGCGAGGGTAAGGTATCAAGAAGCCCTCAAACCCATGAGATCACCTGGGCAGTGGTCTACATGGTTATCAGAGTACGATCATGCAGCGACAGAGGCTGAAAGCAACCGAGTTGCTGAAGTACTCACGCTAGACTCTGCAAAAGATGACTTCCAGAAGGCTGTACTTCCGGTTGCACCCGTATGGGTTGCTACCTTCTAACAACATAGAAGATCGGTTGCAACGGTTACTCGCAAAGTTATAATAAAACTCTTCTAAGAATATATAATCCTCTAGCACCTAATTAAGAGAAAATAAAAAGGCGCTTTTACTACTATAGGATTATCTCTCGCTAACAGTAGTAAAACTACTTAGACTATAGACAGGGACGTCTCTCTTATAGACGATAGAGTATTATCTAATCCTTAGGGCAGACCCTATAATTAACGAAAGGATAGTTATTATACTAAAACTAAGTAGTCCGTAAGTAATCTTAACAATATGCTAGTAATAGCTAGGGGTATAAAATACCCTACTTATAAATAGCGTTATAATCTGCAGGACTGCTTATATGCCTTCTTAGATAAATAGCTAGAGTAGTTTAAACTAAGACTAAACATAGTTGCCCTAATCTGTAATAGGATAGAAAATAACCTAAAGCTTTAAAATAGCTTAAGAGCGTTAAAAAGACAGAAGACTTAAACGCTAAGAATTAAATAATTATATACACCTACCCTAACTTAAATTACTAAGGCTAATAATAAATAACTAGATAAATAGAAAATTACTAATCTCTTAGCAAGCTTTAATGCCGCATCCTACTACTTAGACCTAAACACGTACCTACTGCGCTACTTAGCGATCCTCGATTTAGGCACCACTTGCCACATCTTTAATAATATTAATTAATTTATCTTAATGCGGCCACCGTCGCCAGGAGACTTTATATAGGTAGGTTTATTATAAGTATAGATAAAGGGATATAGGAGCGTCTATCTATACGTTAGAAGCGGATAAAGGAATTAGATACTAAGGCTTAACAACGTTGCCTACTATCCTAAACTGCTATGCAATCTAGTATCTTTCTAACTACTTTAGAGGCAAGGCCTCTAGTGGGATACGTAGGTAGAACTAACAATAATTAAGTAAAAAGATAATATAGTCCTTATAGAACTCTAAGAGATACACGATTAATAGGTACTAGAGTTTAGAATATTAATAAGCTATACTACGATAAAGAGTGTAACTTATGCTATATATAAGACTAACTTATAAACTAAAAGATAAGCCTAGAAGGTAGATGTAATTACCTAGTATAAATAATTAGGCCACCTAAGACCTTAGGCGCTTAAACATACTATAAATTACTTTAAGGGGGTGCGCCTTAAAGGACCTACCACGGTCTAATGCGATGCTTATAGACAATCGAAACTTAAGCGACAAATACAAAGATAGGCTAGATAGAGCAATAATAGCCCTAGTAAAAGAATTACTATCGACTTTCACGACTTCGAGCAAGAAAGCTCCACCAGCAAGAAAAGCTAAATACTTATTATTAATAGATTCTTAGGCATAGCTTAAGATTTCTACTTTAAAGACAATAGACTAGCGCGGATAATTATTAAGCTACTAAAGAAATTTATACTATTTATAAAAGTATAGTTTAAGATTATAATTAAAGTAATTAAATCTAATAATAAGATCTTCTTAGTTAAACAAGACGTTAACAAGTGGTGTATTAGCGAAGGTATTATTATTAAGTCTTTAGCACCTAATACCTAAGCGTAAAATAAAAGCGCTAAACGCTTAGGGGGTGTAATTAAGGAAAAAAGTTATATAATGTAACTTAACGCTAACCTTCCCTAGACGCTATAGCTAGAAATTATATAAGCAACTGTATACCTCTATAATTAAATACTAAACTACGCTAATAAATAGCAATTACTATACGAAGTATTCTTTACGATAGTTGCCCTCTAGAATAGTATTATTACCTAGCTAAAGAAACCTAATCAGGCTTATCTTAGGGCCTACGGCTGTAAAGCCTTTATTATAACTAACGATATAAAACGCGGCAAGAGCAAGCTCTAAAGACTTAATCTAAAAGTATAGATTAGATACCTAGTAGGCTATTAATTAATAAATATTTAAAGGATATAAATCCCCTTCCTTACGAAGGTTATTAGTACTTGCAACGTTATTTTTAATAAATAATTAGTATTCTTAGGCAAGATAGAAGACCTAATAAATAACCTTATACACAGCACTTATAAAGAGATTATAGTATAGACCTAATTAGTAGAGCTATTACCCTTACTACTAGAACAACAAAATACTAAGTCTTTCTATAAGGATGAGCTAATAACAGACTCCTAAGAGGATAATAACACTCTAGAGTATAATTAAGGGAGGAAAGTTAACTATACCTATCTATTATTACTAATAATACTACTACCTATTGCACTACTCGCACAATTAATAGCTAGTAATTATACTAAATTTTATAGTAAACTACTACTTATAGTGTAATTACAGTTAAAACATTAACTTACTATGCTATAGGCAGCTACCTTTTTAGCAGGCACTAAAGCAGGAAGTATAGGAACATATAATAGCAAGCTACTTAATAAAGCGCAATTTAGACGCATGCCTAAAGCAGGTAAAAAGCTATACTAAAGCTCTTTACTAAAACCTCTATCTTGCAGAACAAGGATAGAAGATCACCCACTATTTAAAATATAGAAGAATGCCAAGCAATCATACTTATAAAGCTATAAAGAGATAAAGTTATAGAGCGAGGTGCCCGTCGCCTAAGCGCAATTAGTAAACTATTAAATCCTTAACTATATATAGGTCTACACCTATAAGCTTAATAAACACTACTACTTTTAAAAGTATAAGGCTAGACTAGTAGTGCGTGGAGATTAATAACAATATATTACTACTTAAGATACCTACGCTGCCACACTCGCAGGATAATCCTTTTACCTACTTATAGCTATAGCAGCTCGCTTTAATCTAGAGCTTAGCTAATACGACGTTACTAACGCTTTCGTCTACGCAAAGTTAGACAAAGAAATCTACATAAGAATGCTATAAGGATACACCTGATCTAGCACTATCCTATAGCTGTATAAGGCACTGTATGGTCTGCGAATCTCTCTATTACTATAGCAACGAGAGTTCACCCGAGTGCTCCGAGACCTTGGCTTTGCCGCCGTCCCACACGAGCCATGCTATATAATTAAAGATAGCATTATTATCTTCTTTTATATAGACGACTTTATTATTACTTATATAAAGGATTAGAAGCACGTTGCTAACGTAGTAATAAAATAACTAAGTTTAAAATTCTCCCTTACTAGTAGAAAAGACCTCTAGTAGTTTTTAAAAGTTAAAGTTATTAGAGACCGCCCTAGTAGATTGCTCTAGCTATTTTAAGCGTCCTACGTGGATAAGATTAATTGCCTAGTTAAATAACGCGATATACGGTACGATACCTTAATAGTAGTAATTAAGCTACTCCCCTAAGAAGGACTTGCCTCGAAGATAGAAATTAATTAATCCTAGCGAAAGATTAAATTAATCCTCTATGCTATAGTAACTACGCGCCTAGATATTACTTTTATAAGTTCTTAGTTATTACAGTTCCTTACTAATTTAAGTAATAAATATTATAACGCTGCTAACCACGTGCTGCTATACCTATCCTCTATATAAATATTAGTACTACGCTTTAAAGGAGTAGACACATACGAAGTTGCAAGCAACGCGTTATTTATAGATAATACCTTTAACTATAAAAGCTTTTAAGGATATATTATTAAGCTATTTAGTAGACTTATTGCCTAGAAAGTAAATAAACAGGACACAGTTACTATATTAATAACTAAAGCTAAGCTACTAGCCCTATTATAAGTTACTAAAGAAGCTATTTTTATAGCATAGCTAATTGCTAAGCTTAAGATTAAGCTCTTACTATTAATAATTACGATTAATTGCGACAATTAACAGACTATTTAACTCGTTACTAAAGAAATAGCTAAGCTATAGATAAAACTAAGGCATGTTAATATCTATAATTATTAGCTTTAATAAGAAGTGTTACGCGGAGCTATTAAAGTCTAGTATTAATAATTAGAAAAAAATAGTAGTAGATAGTCTTACGAAAGCTCTGCTAGCTAGTAAATAAACTAAGTCTCTAAATAAACTAGGACTTAAGGACGTCGCAGGAAAGATTACTAACTAAGAAATTAACCTATATAAACTAGAATAAAGCATAAAAGCTTTTAGACTATAAGCAAGAGTGTAATTAGCAAATAACTTATATCTAGCTTAAGGATAAGCCTAAGCTAAGGGGGTGTGTTAGATTAAATGACCTATTATATATTATAGTAAGTTATACTATTACTTATAGTATAAGTGCGACTAATTTACTGTCTTTTTACCTAAATTATCACCTAGAGTGCGATAGGACGAAGAAGGGAGGCTGGCGCACTACTGCCCCTACACTAGCCTATATAGTGCAAGCGTCAAACGACGCTAGATAGACACCTCGCGCACAGCCACGGTTTCCATCATCAATATACACACAATCATCTCACAGTGACTTTCTTTATTAAAAAAATACCCTCATATCTGACAAAAGTACTAATAATAAGTTGCAATTTTTTAATAGTCCTTATACTATTTTAAGAGGCTACTTTAAAGCTTAAAAAATATTTTAAGAAGTAGGAAAAGGAGCCTTAAATTATATTAGTATCTTTTATACTTATTTTAATAATAGACACCCTAAAGAAGCTAAAAACTCACACCTTATAGACCTATAGCAATAAAGAAATCTACATTAGCATGGATCAGGCCTATAACAAGGCTTAGAAGTACTATAATTTAACTACTAAGAGTCTATTATACGCTACTGCTATAATACTTAATCCTTAATAGAAAGTAGCTAGTTATATAGAGCTCTAGGGCAAGGATCACGCCATAGACTAGCTTATAAAAGTTAAATAATTCTTTATGGATAATTATAGTAGCTTTCCTATAGTTATGTAGAAGCCTTTAAGGCCTATTAAACGCCCTAATTCTACATAGTAATTAAGGTATAAGTTATTTAATTTTATAATAAATTAATTAGGTAAAAAGTCTATAACACTAGCGCCTATAAGGACTATTAATAATAAAATTATTACGTATTTATAAAAGGATTATACTAGTAGCTTATATTTTTTTAAGTACTAGAGGCTTTTTATTATTTAGTTAAGGTATTCTAGTCTCTCTTATATAGCAATTAACGTATACGCTACAACTACTATAAGTAATAAATTTAAAAGAGTTTTTAGCCTAAATAAAAATATAATTATAGCACGTTAGGTATCTCTTATTAAAAATATATAAGAAGCTCTAGTTTACTTTAGTTACTAGATAAGTAATCTTAATATAAAACTAAAGTTATTAGGAATATTTAAATAGAGCTTTAAAAGCTTTACATAAAGTTCTTAGGCTAGTAGTAGCTAAGGCTTTTTAATAAATAATTTTAATATAATATTTTAGGATATTTTCTTGTAGTAAAAGAGTAATTAAGATAATTACGATAATTTCACCCTTAAATTATATTATTTTAAGATTACTATTTACCCCTATAACTCTATTAAATCTTAACTAATTAACACTAAAATTAAATCCTAAAGGCTTTAGATATACTCTAAATAGATTTTAAAGTTAGGTAGAGATTATTAAGTAACTAGTATAAATATTAGTAGTAGAGAATTTATAAAATGCGTTAATTATTTAGTAGTAATTTAGTTTAAAAATGTAGGCGCAGGCGTCTATTTTGATAGAAAATAAACGTATAAAAAGGCCCTATAGCTACACGACGTACTCGAACGTGCGACGTCAAATCGTTAATTTACAGCAGCGACGCGAGAATCTGATATACTAAGCTTTCTAACAAACGCTGGGCAACTACTATACTAACTACTATGAGACTAGCCCTTTGCTCCGTCTAGATCCATGGAGCTACGTAGCTCATGGAGTTGCC
Source organism: Bimuria novae-zelandiae CBS 107.79 (assembly GCA_010015655.1). Classification (NCBI taxonomy): domain Eukaryota; kingdom Fungi; phylum Ascomycota; class Dothideomycetes; order Pleosporales; family Didymosphaeriaceae; genus Bimuria; species Bimuria novae-zelandiae. Next base: position 567,090 of record ML976701.1, on the reverse strand, counting down.
TAATTGGGACGGAGCTCCATGGATCCGGATCTGAGATCGGTCCGTTACGAGCTCTGGGCACAGGGAGGCCCATAGATCGATAGCGACTCTGATTTTAGTGCACAAAGCTGCGCGAAGGACCTTCCGAAGAGGGAAGAAGCATGCAGACTCCATTTCTTAATCTTGCGTTTGTTTTTAGCAAGACACGAGGTCCATCGTGTTGCCTTTGCATCTATCTCTTTTAGTCGCCCCAAAGCTGCGCGAGAAGGGTCTTCCGAAGATAAGCGCGGAGGCACGCGGACACCATCGTTTTGGTGCCGGTGCAATTTTAGAGAGACATGGGGAGGCCCATAGGTCGAAGGCGATAGAAAGTTTGTTTCTCCGAGGAGGCGCGAGACTCCATGTACGAGGACCTGCTAGGTTTTGGAGAGACGCAAGGACCCATGGGATCGTATCGTCACCTATTTTAGTACCCAAAGCAGTGCGGGAAGTGGCGTGTAAGGAAAGAAGAACGGGTGCGAGAGAAGGGCTTTTATAGCTCGTGGTCATCTTGTTTTGCGCTTCGAACGGCCGACTTCCGACTGTCGTGCATGGTATAGGACCTCTTCGTTTGCGCGTGGGCTCGAAAGTTACCACAATACACAACGCTACGCCAAACGTGAACGAGAAAGCGAAATCTAACTCTATAAATTCAAAAAGGAGTAGCGATATCTCTACAGACCCTGCCACACAATCTCCAACGCCGTACTATGATCCGCTCCTGCGAAAACTGGCACTTGCGTACTCCCACTCGCGACCTTATCCGCACTCCACGCGGCATTCCCGCCAGCCGCCAACTTGCCATCCACAGCTGTGAAAGCAATGGCCGTGCTCACACTGGTTCCACACGTAAATGTCCCGCTCACAACACCGCACTTGCCCTTGCTAGACGTAAGCATGAACCCATCCCCGCTCGACGCAGCCGTAAACGTCGCGCAAGTACCACTGGTATACCATGTCCCTGCCGAGATGATGCAGCCCTTCTTCACACCGCCCGTGTTCACATTCAGGTAGCCCTTTCCGCTGAACGGTGTGCCCGGCGCAGCGGTGCTCGTGGGCGTAGAGCCCGAGCCGGTCGTCGTGGGCGCGGGCGTGGTGCCGCCGCTGTTCTTTGGGAGGTACTTGATCCCCGTGGACGGACAGGTGGACTTCGTGCCGTCGGGGTCGGCCGCGACGAATTCGCCGGTTTGGAGCGAGCCTCGCACATCGTAGTGGTACCAGATCTCGTTGAAGACGCCCGACTTGCAGCCCAGCGTTACAGACACACCTGGCCGGTTGGCTGCGAGGGCGGCTTGGATTTCCGCGGTTGTGTAGATTTTAGTTGTAGAAGGCGTGATCCCTGCCTGAGCGAGCCACTCGTAGCTAGGAAGCGACTTGAAGAGGTCAACGGCCTTTTGGAAGTAGTCTACGACTTCTTCTGTGGCGGTGTGGTCTGAGTAGCACTGTGGCTCGAGCGTGGAGATGCAGGTGCCATGCTTGCTCCACTCGTGCTCCCAGAACGTCTCATCGTCGCCGTTGTAGTCCTTCCAATATGTGCTCATGTAATTTAGAAGTTCGGTCTTGCCGAACGATTGAATGATGGCACTAATGTTCGAGTAAACGCGCGTGGAATCACAGTTCGCATCGTACGTGCCGTCGCAGCGATCTGGCCTATGCACCCATTAGCATCCCTACTCCTGCTATAATGAGCATGGTGATAGAAACATACCATAACCCGTGGATAGTCCAAGAATCATCGGGGCCAGTCGCAGGTGCCGTGTCCCAGAACTGGGTCTGCAACAATTGACCACCTGGAGAATTGAAGCAGCAAAGATCCTGCACAATAGTCGTGTTGTGACAGCTCAACTGGGGATTCGAGCACGTCTGCGGTGTCCCTCCCAACACGGTCTGTCCGCCCCCGAGCAATATCTGCGCGCCGCCCACGGCGAGCTTCGAAAGCGTTCTAATCGAAGGTACTGAAGAAGCCATTGTGTCCGAGGTAACTGCGTCTGGTGCGACTGACTCTCTTAACAGTGCGACCCCATCCTTTATAGACTGCACCCGGCCGGCCATCATTGCGAGGTTACACAAACAAAATATCCCCAGCTAGGCTCCAGAAAGCAGGTACAGATTGGCCTGCGGCGTGTCCGCGATCGACGGAGCGTATTACAAGCTTTCGCGAGTGACGATCCGCCGCCGCACCTTGAACGTTCCCTATCTCTTCAGCCTGATAGGTGGGCCCGAGGTCCACTCCGCAATACGCTGTGAGACAACGCCGTCTTACGCAAGTGGTTGCTGGTAGTATACCGTAGCGTACGCGTTTGAAGTCCGAAAGCGGTAGGTCGTAGGTGGTGTAGCGAGGTAGCTTCTGAGGACGCGCCCGGAAGATTGGACGGTATATGAAGGAGCGAGAGCAATGAGGAATGCTGAGCCACTGAAGGCGCAGCGTCATGGAAGGGGTCACACAGGCTAGGTTGCAAGGTCGCGTGTCAGACATGATGAGGATCGCTGGCTGCTCTGCCAGTCAAACACGGCGATAAGATGTGATGGAGGGATGCACGTGGGACGATTGCGGGTACCTGGGACGCAGGGCACTAGATGCTATCCCCACGGGGGCTTAGCGCGTTTTGGTCAGATGGGCCGGGGTGATTGCCTTTCACTGTTCACGGAAGCACTCAGTCCGAGTATTAATTCATGAAGGTGTCTGTTGTATTGTAATCGGGTATCCTCAGTTCGCTATCCTGCGCTTGAACCATAACGCCTTACTGGTGGTACAACAAATGCTTGTGACGTGACATGCTCCGGATGGTGTGGCTGCGCCTGGTAGATGTAGACGCTCGCCTGCCTTGCACTTGATGAATCATCGTATACGCCTCGTCTGTAGCTGACTGTGGTCGTAAGAGGCAGCATCAGCTCAGTAATACGAATCAGGGCCAGCTTGGCCCGGACCATTCCTGTCAACATCATCGAGACTGCGGTAAGTCGACGACGGAGCTCCCCGTCCACGACCTCGGCCACCGCCACGATCTCCACGATACCCACCGCCACCTCGTCCTCCCCTTCCGCCACCATACGAGGGGTTTCTGTACCCGCCGTGTCCGCGGTCGCGATGGCCTCCACGGTAGCCTCCAGGACCTTTCTGTCGCCTATCATCGTGAGCACGTGGCTGGTATGACCGGCCATTGCCATCATCATCATCGTGCGCCCGCTTGTTATACCCCTTGTTGGGGAAGTAGCTCTCGTACTGGTTTTCGTTTGCATGCTCTTCTTCGATTCGCAACACCACTTTCTCGCCAACAACGCTCTCGAATATGTGTGCTTCATCTTCTGGAACGGGGTGCCAGTTCTGTATCCTGGCCGCATCTGCTGGACGTCCGCCTTTCCTAATGGCGAGCACCACCGTGGGGCTGGGATTCTCGGAGTAGTATTTGGTGGTCTTGGGCACAGGCTCCAAGCGTGCTGCCCAAAGCTTGTTCTCGAAACAAGAGACGCCTGTCACTTTCCAGACCACCTTGTTGCCGATGCCTCCCACCTTGTCGAGGATGCTCTTCGGGGCGGGCTTCGGTGTGATGAGAATGCTATTAGCAAGGATGCGAATGTCGCCCTCCGGTGTTCCTGACGGCAGCTTCACCAAAGAAGCCAACTTCTCGCTCACATCCTTCGCTATCATGTAGCCAGTGTAGAACACGGTCTTCTTGACCTGGTAAGGAGGCATGTTAGGCGGTGCATTGCCGGCCTTGACCTGCAAGTTGTGTGAGTTGATGATGCGCTGGATCTCGGCGATTTCGGTGACTGGGTCGAGTTGGGTTGCGTTCTCTTCAACCTGTACGACTTCTGCAACTATGGATTTCCGGGATGTCGGAAGCTGGCCATTCATCAAGTCCTTGTTGAACTGGAAAAAAAAATCCCGGAATCCTTTGGCACTATGCACAGTCAGTAAGCGTCTGGTATGAAGCCGATGGAAAGACGTGCTGCTTCACCCGGTCCTCGTATATTCGAATGTCGTCTGCATCCTTATATGTGTACACAATATCCTTCAGCAACTCCTGCTTGAACTCCATGGTCGACTTGAACTTCTGTCCAGCAGGCCCAACGCTCGGCTTCAGGCAGACCATGTCGAACTTCAGGTTCCTGCTCCGTACGATGCGCTTGATGAGGTCGGAAAACCCTTTCACTGAGCGACCCGTAAGGAGCACACTCAGGGCATCTTTCTGTTGCATAGACAGCTCTACGAGTTGCACGATGCTCTCGTTCCACCAGCCCTTCCAGGCGCGTGCCTCCTCTTTATCCGCACCTTCGCCGGTCGCTGCTAGTATCCTCGAGTCGTGCCACCAGCCACCGTTTATGAACACGTCCGGTGAAGCGAGCTGGCCCACGGTAGGGCCGTTCCAGATCTGCTTGTTTGGCAGTGGACTTGCGAACAGCGTATTGTCGAAGTCGTATACGTGGATGGATTTGATTTCGGTCACGGAAGGCAGGTCGTTATCGTCGCATGACCACCGCTTGAGTGCGGTCACGGTGTGGTAGGCTGGCTTTCCGTTGCCGTTGCGACCTGCATTGTGCGCAGGCCGCGTCGAAGTCGCGAGCATGGTCGGCAAAGCGCGAAATGTGGACGGCGATGCGAATCGTCTGGTTGATGCGAGGAGCATATAGCCCAGGAAGGAGTGGCCCAGGAGAGGTCGCGGCCGAGGCGCGTGCGGATGGGGAGGCAGACGTTGGACGACGCTCACATTTGGCACTCGTTGAGGAAACAGCGACCCGTACTTTTCGGAAGTCGCGACTCGTCCATGAAGCACGGACCAGTCGCCGCACTTCCGATGCCTCGGAATCGCATGCGATGATGCCTCCCGTTCTTCTACCTACACCAGCGCATGGAAGCGAAGCCCGTCTCGCGTGAAGATGAAGATGTTTGCGTCATCTGCCTCTCTGCCGTCACTGAACGCGCAGTCGCGGTTCCGTGCAACCACTGCGCATTCGATTTTATATGCTTAGTATCGTGGACGCAGCAGCGTCCTACCTGCCCGCTATGTAGGTTATTCGCCTTGTTGAATGCTGTTATCAAGAATATGACACTGATGGTTTATAGGTAAAGCCGATGTCACGGCCGTCCAGTATGACTGGCGATCACCCACCGATTTCAAGCATTACGCTGTGCCACGCCCTAGAAATGCTTCCACTGTGTCGCACCCCTACCACAACCTACCACATAGCTCTCGTCTGTCACGACGCCCGTATGAGCGTCCGCAACCCGATGCAGCCGTTCTTCGGCGCCGACACGTATATCGACACAAGCTGTACTCCTTCCACATCGGAAGCAACCCTTTTTCTGGCTTTCAAGAGGTGACGCCGGAAATGGTTGCGAATTCTCCAGAGCTCCAGTCCAAAGCGCGAACGTGGATACGAAGAGAGCTTCGTGTGTTCACCTTCCTCCATACCGACCCCGAAAACGGCCCATCAGATGGAGCAACTACTAGCAGCAATGCAGAGTTTCTGCTTTCGTATATCGTGGCTATACTGAAGAGGGTAGACCTGAAAGCCAGTGACGGCCATGCAGAGAATCTCTTGACCGATTTTCTGGGCCGGGAGAATGCCCGACTGTTTCTACACGAGTTGTATGCGTGGTTGAGGAGTCCCTTCACGAAGGTGGTGGAGTGGGACCGTGAGGTGCAGTACGAAGAACCACTTCAAGACCAGTCTGAAGCTGGGCGAGCAATGACATGCGGTTGATCTGCAACGCTCGCATTTTGCAAGTTTCTCTTGTGGCAACATCGCTTCCAAGGCAATGTCACGGAAAGAATGGGGCTTGGTGGGACTGCGGAAAGGTCGGGCCGAGGGGAATCAACTCCTGAAGGTAGCCCAATGATCGGAGAAGTGCTATACGAGTCTGGATGAGCGAACACATCAGAATACACGGCCACAAGTCCAGGCACCGGCAGTTTCACGCGGAGTGGCTGCAAACGCGTTGAAGCCACGCGCAGCACCTGTTTTGAACCCTGAATCAATGTCATTACCGCATTCGTCGGTAGCGTCCGTGTGTCACAACAGTATGACGTAGTATCATCAACCCTCAGACAGACAAGCTCTCGTACAAAGCCGCCAATGAGAACAGAAAAGACAATCTTTGATCTCGATTCGGATTAAACGCGCTAGTGCCCTTGGTCATTCACTTCACTCGTTGTGACGTCGTGTTGCACGTCTCCGATCATGTGGTCCTTCCAACTGAACTTACTGTTTGTCAAAGCTGTCGAGCTCGCTGAATGCAGTAAGTAGCTATGACGTCCCTACATTGTGCACCCTTGCGGCCCAGCAGCTCGAGCATACATAAAAGGCACCCGCTCTCCCTTCAATAATCTCTCCATCAACACACCTACATTCAACCCTACAACAGAACTTCAATCTTCACACCCAAACCGAACCACCAGTCCAATCTACCATCAACATGTCTGACCTCGGCCGCAAGGATTTCCACACCAAGGCTAAGGAGCACGTCACTCCCGACTCCACCAAGTCCACCACGCAGAAGATGAAGGAGACAGTCACCGACACTGGCGACAAGTTCGCTCGGTACGTTCACCCTGTTGCATTGGTACCTTGCCATCCACTAACACCCCTTCCAGTGGTGCTCAACCCGACCACGAGAAGTCTCTTGGCCAGGAAGCCACCGACAAGATGGGCCGCAGCCATGACCGCGAGGTCCACGGCTCATCGGGCGGCAGCGTCCTCGACAAGGCCAAGAACACTCTCGGTTTGGATAAGCACTAAGTGCTATGGCTCTCACGACGACATGACGGAAGGAGGACGATGGAAGGTGACCACGATCGGGGGATGCAACCTCGACCGTACATATGATACCAAGTCTATTGGCTAGCTGTTAGCAGTAATGAAATAATCCGAGCGTACCCCTTCTTTTCATCGTGACATTTGCATTGATCTGCTCCTCTATGACCTCTGGGACGCGTTTGTCGTATTGTTAGTTGCACTGCTGAACCCGCCACACTACATACATATATGTTAGTGCTTGCAATTCAAGATCCTCATAATGTGCATCTGCTAACCTCTATTTAAGGTTCACTCAGCTGAAGCCAACCGAGTCGTACTTTTTTCAATTTCAATTTCTAGGTGTTTAACGTGTTTCACCACTCAGTGAGCCACACCACTCAGTGAGCCACCCCACCAAAATCGCGACGCGTCTTCTTACAACTCTCGCAATGCCGCCCGCCTAATAAGCCTAGTAGGCTTAAAAAGAAGGTAGACTTGCTCTATTAAAGCACGCGATTTAAAATAAATAGATTTTAAGCTATTAATATACTAGTAAACTTTATTAAGTTAACTAATTAACCCTCCGCCAACGCGTTCTAGGTACTCTACCTTAGGCTACTACTAACGCTTAGAAATAAAAGCTACACCCTATAGAGGAGCGCGCTCTAGTAAATTAGATCCTAGACCTTAACTAACGCGGATTTTTACCCTATATTATTAATATATAATAAATAGTAAACTATCTACTCGCCGCGCGCGGCTAAGAGCCCCCTCCCTAGCTAATTAGTAAGAACTAGATATCGCGCTTTATTAAAGCTTAGCTAGAGCTCTAAATAAAGTAGAATAAGAAATTCTACTCTTAGCGCGCGAAATCTAAGGACCTAGTTATAATTTACGCGTAGTTTAAGCTCGTAAATAAGACGCGTTAGTTATATAGTATCTCTAACTTAGATATCTATAACTTTAATAAGACTAGCTTTATAATAGGGATCGCTGCGATCTTAAAAGTTATTATAAGCTCTAAGATAGTTAGCCACGCGGTTACTATATAGCTAGGTAATAGTAGGTAACGGCGATTAAGTGTATTAACCTGTCTAGCTAGTTAATCCCACTGTTTATAATCCTATAAGGAAAGCTCTACTAAGCGAGCTAGTATTAAGGCCTCTTATCTAGCTAGATTATTACTATTAGTAATAATAGCTAGATAACTAATAAGCTTAGCCTTAAGTAGGTAAAGCACTTCTACTAACATATAAAGGCTTATATAGTAGGGGCCTACCGGCTGCTTATCCTTGACGGCCACGGCAGCCACGCAACGCCTAAGTTTAACTAGTTTTATAAAAAGAGTAAAATTATCACGCTCTGTATGCCACTATATACGTTGCACCTTCTATAGCTACTTAATATAGGCTACTTCTCGCCTCTTAAGATTGCGTATAGCTATTAGGTGTTTAAGCTTGCGCGACAACGCGTCTTCTATATTAATAAGTAAGACTTTCTATAGATCTACCTAAGTATTAGAGGGACAGTCCTCTTAGAGTAGAATATCTAGGCTAGCTTCTAGGCGTTAGGGCTAGTCCTAGCTTGTTAAGAACGCGTCCTATTATTACTAATAATAGTTAGGACGCCTTCTCCGCTAGGGACGGTAGCTAACGCTAAGGTTATATAAATAGTAGAGATACTATATACTATTACTTAGCTAAAGTAGCAAGCTTAACTTATTTAGAGTTATCTTAATCGCCTATCTTAGAGCCCTACTAGCTAGGCTATCTGCTAGCTTGTTAAAAGTTGTTAGCTTGCGATAAATTTAGCAACAATTCTTATAGAAGAGAATAAAAAGCTTTAATAGGCAAGTCAGCGCCGATAGCGCAAGGGGCAACAGCGCCAATAGTATATAGCCTATGGAGGAGCTCTGCGGGTAGAGGAAGGTCAATTGCTTGCTGCAGAGGCCGAAAGGGTGCTCCAGCAGGTAGAGCAGGCGGGGCAGCCAAGTAGGCCTCGAGCACCACCAACCTGCAGCAGGTGCCACGAACAAGGTCACAAAAGAACTTAGTGTACTATTAGATAACGCGCATTAAATAGATCTATTTTCTATATATTTTATCGCGTGGTTGTGGAGCTATTGCAAGAAGACGCGTTGCGATTTTGGTGGGGTGGCTCACTGAGTGGTGTGGCTCACTGAGTGGTGAAACACGTTACCTAATCGGTTTAGTCAGCCGGAAAGAGCCGTTCGAGTGGCTTCCGCCAACTTTCTCTCCATTGCCAACCACGAATCCGTCCCATCTTGGCTGCAAGGTCATTCTTTGAATTGTCTGTAAATCGCCTTCGACCTGCGTGTGCACTATGCCGTCAATGCGTCACTTCTATAGCGATGCTGCAGACTTCGACAATTGATATGGGCCCCACTAGACTACCGCCAGCCATGCAACGCTAGCATATCCCAGACCTGTGCCGGATCATGCCTAGAATGCATGTCAGACGAGTCGTGGCAGACGCCAAACGATATGTAGTCAAAGATACGAGGTCAGCACTCAGCTCCTGGATAAACGCTTATATAACAAGCTCTGCAGCCTGGAGAGCCATGGCGAACGACTGCCCTCTGAAGTAACGCGTTTAATTAAGAATTCAACGCAGCCTTGCGTGACGGCCTCCGCGCAAAGCTGAAACCTGGCCATACACGACTACGTTAGTAATCGAAGTTTAACTCTTGTATTATCTATCCTGAGGTTACTTATAACGTTTTCCTGCTATTGATAGGACGGCTACCTAGGTATTCTCTACCATCATGGCCGACACACCAGATGTCGAACGCATCAAAAAAGAGCTAGAGAAGGATACCCGAGATGTATCGGGCCTGTGGAATGATGCGTTGCGAAGCTACAAAGGCATCGTTGGCGTGGGGTTGGTACCTACGTATAGTAGCGTAGACGAGATGATCAAGGCTGGGACAGAGCAGATGAATGCTTTTCATAAGTTTCGTCACAACGACAAAAAAGTCGATAAGCTACGCAGCCTTTTCGCTTCCAATTTGGACTACATTAAGATCGGCGCGCAACAGATCGTCGCTGCAGCGACACCAGCGTTTCCTCCTGCAGCGGCAATTGGAACTGCGCTCACTTACATGCTTTCCGTACGTCTGTGGTGGACCTTGTAGCATACCTTGAATTGGAACTAATATCGTGTTTAGGCTTGCAGGCAGGTCTCCGCGGATTACGATGTAGTGACTGCGTTTTTCGAAGACATGAACTCGTTTTTGCAGCGAATCACGATTCTCGAATCGAGGCTACCAAGTTACCCGGCATACCGAAACTGTTTGATGGATGTCTTCACCTCAGTGCTAGAAATGTGCGGTTTCGCAACGAAATACATCCAGCTTCGGCGTTTCAGTGAGTCAAAGCCAGGACGCAGAAATGTCCCCACTCGATCTTATCACTGACAAGTATAGAAAAATGGATACTGGCCATGATACGAGGTGAAGACAGCGAACTCGCAGGAGCTCGCAAAAACATGGATACGAGACTGTCTAGATTACAGGCTGCCACCGAATATGCCATTCTTGGGAACACGGAGAAGCTGCAGACGATGAGTGCCGAATTGAAGCAGAACGAAGAACTGCAAACTCAAATGCTCGAAGAACAAGCCCAGATGCTTGGCATCGTGCTGGAAGGTCAAGAAAACGTACGCAATGATCTCAAGGACATCCGCAAGCTGTTAAGTGTATTCCAAGAACAAAAGAAGGAAGAGACACATACAGGAAAACAAAAGACGGCGATGGGGAAGCCGCCCACTTCGTCTCGGATTAGAAGCTTCTTCTACGATCTCATCGATCCCGTGCATGAGTATCGCAACCTGAAGGGCTCCCTCATACCAGAGATGTCGACATGGATCTTCGATGAGCCCGAGTGGGCCACCTGGCTGGATCAGAGCAAAACAGAAACCTCGAAACTGCTCTGCGTCGCAGGTCCTCCCGGGTCTGGTAAGAGTCATATTGCAGTCACTGCATTTGATCGATTAGTACAGCTTGCGGAGCAAGAACCTGATCAGGATACGTGTGTCACACACTTCTACTTTCGAGAAACAAGAGACGAAACGAGGTGTTTCTACTTCGCCATCAACTGGCTCGCCGTCCAGATTGCTGAATACAGCGAGCACCTGTGTGAAAAAATGAACGTCCAACTTTCCCGGGAAGATCTCGAGATTGACATCGATGATTGGAAGGACATTTGGAAAAAGGTTATAGAACCACTGTTCCCACGTGATTCGCCATCTCGTCTACGTATCGTCTTTGACGGCTTAGACGAATTAGCCCCGGATGGTGAACAGCGCGAAGCTGGTTTCGAATTTCTAAAGACAGTCACCCAATCGGCTCACAATATCAGTGTGTTGTGTACAACGCGTTCAACGTCATCTACGTTCACGCTTCCAAAACAATTGGACGAGATCGGAATTTTAGGTATCACTGTCACGAAGGAGAAGCAATTGCCGGATTTGAAGACACTGATATGGCATCATCTCGATAACAACGTGGGGTTGAAGAAGTTGAGCCAGTATATGAGGCAGAGAGTCTCCAGTACACTGGAGGATAAGGCTGACTGCAAGTGACACATGCCCCGGTAATTGAGATGAGAGTTAATTCAATACAGGCCTACTTTACGCTGAACACATCCTGCGTAGATTCAATCACCTCAATCGAGAGCCACTCATTCTCAGACACTTGGAACAGGGGATGCCAGATAACCTTAACGAGTTCTACAATGTTATCATGTCCGATCTATTACGCAGAACGAGTCTGGGGCAGCGACAAGCTCTGAAAGCCTTGTTCATGTGGCTCGCCTTTGCAGTCCGACCGATCACGCTATCAGAAGCCTTGTCCGTCATGAACATGCTGCCCGGAGATTTCGATCTGGAAGAAGAGCTACAGGGTCAGGGTCTCGCTCGCTTCCTTCGAATCGCTGACCGTATAGAGGAGGTCGATTTATCTTTTCCTTCATCAAGCATTGAACTTGAGAACCTTCAAGAGCAAGGTAGCCGCCAAGAAGGAGCTTCAGACGATTGGAACCTACCGCTGAAATTTCATGAACGTTCTATGCGCGACTACTTCAGGGCCGCCAACGTCGACGACGATTCGGAGAGCTTGCGCACTACTAGCTTCGAAGCTCATCGGCAGATCTTCATCACCCTTTCCCACATACTTCTTAAGTCGGCTGGTACAGGTATCAGTGACAAGCTACGCGCATTTGCCGCAAGCTTTTGGCTCATGCATCTTGGTTTGGTGTGGTGGTACCGCAAGCTAGGACGTCCAACAGAGGAGCAGAAGGTCGAGCTTCTGGAAGCCATTGGTGCAATATTTAACGGCGAGGATGACGTGGTCGTCAATATCGAAACTGCGGGAAATTACTACGATTCTCTGGGCACGAATTACCTAGAGACATGGATCGAGTCCTTTGCTGACATGGCAAAGGAATTAGGGCACGGAAAGTTAAGAGAAAGTACAGCCACATTATTCAATGATATCTCGAGCAACTCGAAAAGAACCTTTGTCAATCTAGCGAAAGCTCACATTCAAAGATGGTTCTCAGCTACGGACGCGAAGTCTGCTCAGCAATCTTACTGTTTTGTGCGTAGCGCACTTGGCTTTGTAAGTGACTCATGTTTCTTTGTATGGCTTGGGAACATGGTCATTGGACTTTCGTAATTTATGGTAGAAGACTGCTGACTTCTCTCAGACCGAATCGAAATCCTTTCTCCAAGATGAGGATTGGGATGAAGACTCCGCCGAATGGTTGGTCAAGTCCGAAGAGATCTTGGTCGTTTCCAAAGCCTTCCCCAGCATCGTCAATGAGAACACTGCTTACGCTGTAGCTCTTCTTCTATTCCATTACGGGCACTACGACACTGCCCTTCCAGAAGCCAAACACGCTATAGAAGTCGCTTCTCATGACCCAACCAAAAAGTTACAAGCTACTGATCTGCTAGCCAAGATCCACTACCAACTCGAAGAGTACGACAAAGCCCATAATACTATCGCTCCCGTTCTTGTGAAAATACCAGACGTACCACCGGTCACTATACGCCGCGCACTCGTCACTCGCGCTAAGATTGAATTCGCACAGTCACTAGTAGACGATGCGATGGCAAGCTATCAAGCGGCGAGACTCGCACAGCCCGATACGCCCATGCTAGGCAGCGATCTCCAGGACCAGTTCGCTTTCCTCACTTCAAAACTGGCCCATGATGCTTTGGCCATTGTTCGCGTGGTGCAGAGCTGGTCACCACTCGAGCGCCTCGCTTGGATGACGTGGAAGTATGATGCTGCAGGGGTAGATCACCAGACTTTTCAGCGCGTTTGTGGACGCGCAAAAGACACTGGTTTCATGATCAGTGCTTACGAAGAAGTAATAGGACTCCTCGATGCCGTGGACGCTGGTGCACCCATAAGGCTAGATCTAGCCATTGCGCAATGGACTGTCTGCGGTAACCTGGACGCTGCGAAGGAGCTTCTCGACGAGATCATGGATTCTTCTTCAGACGGACAAGACTATCGATTCACCGGACTGGATACTGCGTCGCTGCTGGTAAGCGCAATCGACGTTCTTACCGACATTCTTTATGAGCAGTTCCGAACGACTCCGGATCCGAAGCGCAAAGCCGAAATCGTCGAAGAGATGCAGAACATAATGGTTAGGCCACTGGCACGCTCGGTATCGTCTTGGAGATCTATGGCAAACCATCATAGACTGATGCTGGCACGTATGATCAAGAAGACTGGGCCAAAAATTCAATACCAGGAGTTGCTTCAGGCTGCCTTTGACGTTTCATATGAAGCGCTTTTCGACAACGTTGGATGGAATGACCGGGATAATCTGCTCTCCTTGGCTATGGTGCTGTCAACTATGGGTTGTCTCGAGAAAGAGGCCCGGATCTTGATCTCGGCGGTATTTTCGACGCTAGACAAATCTCTCGATTTAGATAAGGAAGCAAAAAATGGCGATGAGGACGGCAATAAGAAGGATCCCGAGTCGAGTGGCATCAATGCCAACACGGACGACCATGAAGAAGACGACGGTGAAGGAGACACCGACGGGGAAGAAAGTGAAGATGAAAACGATGATACCGACGCTGAAATCGACGATGGAGAGAAATCAGATGCAACCGACGCCGCCAGCGGCGAGTCTCTACCTGCCGATGAAGGCGATCTTGACGGCGACGTATATCATGTCTGCGATGGCGAATGTGAAGCCGTCCAACTTCGAGCATGGCAGGGTCGTAATCTGTATTTTTGCACCATATGTGCGGACGTCGCCCTCTGCGACACGTGCTTTCAAAAGCGTCAAGAATATAACAAGGGTGCTTCGTCGCCAATAGCCACCGTCGGGGCCGAATACTGCGGTGCTAACCACAGGTACTTGAAGGGGCCCATAGAGGGTTGGCAAGGTGTCAAAGATGGAGAGATTAGGCTTGAAGGAGAAGGGCCGGTGGAGTTCAAGGATTGGCTGAGGGAGTTGAAGGAGGTGAAGTGGGAAGAGGCTTGGGAGACATTTTGGTTAGCGGAAGATTGAATGTCCTGGGATGTGATTTGTACACAATATCGGCCAAGGAGACACTGGTGCAGCTTCTCTCACGCTATCGTGAAAGGCATAAATTAGCCTCGGGTAACTTAACGTACTTTGTTCAGTTCTGGGTTTCGTGTGCTCTATGCCGCTTTGTTGAGGGCGTGAGAGCAGCCTTTTCGACCCGCACGCTTAATTGCCCCACTAAGCGCTAGTTGGCTTTATCTCGATAAGAAATCCTCTTGTAGATATAACTTTTTCGCGACTGTACATTTTGCGTTCACATGGATTAGGACAGCTCCACGTATTTTTGCAAGAGACAGTATAAATTTCGGTAAGAACGCAGTGGGGTGTGGAAGCACCATCGAGCTCGAAAGGCCAAAAATTCACTTATCTCCTAAGCACCGCAACTCATCCAACCTCCCTCTTCCCTCCTCAGTGCCACGCCCAGCCCTCTAAACCATCACCAAAACCTCCATCCCATGGACCTCGGTGGCAAGCACGCCCTCGACCTCACAGTCCCAATATCTGACTCGCAACTCATCACCATCAAAATCAAAGTCCCCGCGCTCCGCGCCCAAGGCCTCAATCTCCTCCCTTGGGCCTCCAGCTATGTCCTCGCCAGCCTCCTGCACAAACTGCCCATCATGCCACCGCTCGCGGAAGCCTCTCGCATCCCCATTCTAGAGCTCGGCGCCGGCATCGGTCTTGTCGGTCTCGTCGGCTCAATGCTCTGGCGCCAACGCGCCGTCCTGACAGACCTCGAACCTATTGTCCCTGGCTTGACGGCGAATATCGAGCTCAACGCGGCGTTACTGCGCCAATACGGCGGCTCAGCTACGGCTGGGACACTGGACTGGGACACCCCCGATACGCTTACCCTGCATGGTAAAAGCACCTTCATGCCGAACGAGGTTAAGGCAAATGTTATTCTAGCGGCGGACACGGTGTACAGTGAAGAGCACCCGAGGATGATCACGCAGACGGTGGCGCGGTGGCTGGCACCGGGGGGCACGCTGGTGATTACGTATCCGCTGCGGGTGGCGTATTTGGACCAGATAAGGGATTTGTGGGAGAAGTTGGAAGGGGCAGGGTTGGAGAGCACGGCGGAGGGGAAGCAGGAGGCGAGTGAGGTGGGCGGGGGAGAGTGGGATGATGAGAGGCTTTGTGAGTGGAGTGTCTGGAGGTGGAGGGATGGATGAAGGTGTTTCGGGAGAGGGTGAGCATGGTTGCTTGGAAGAAGAATAGGGGAGGTGATGAACAGTCCGTTTTCTCCGGTGTTGCTGAGGCGAACATCACGCAATACACATGCAGGAAGACAGATATATAGGAAGCTTCTCAGATTCAACCAGCCCAAACCCGACTCTTTGCAACATATCAAGACAGAATCATAATATTAGAATAAGTGGACAAGGCGTACGGCAGTGCGCAGCCATATCCGTGACCCACAAGGCGATTGTCGAACCCTCTCCCCGTGTGCGGAACCGGCGAAAGAGAGACAAGTGGATGGACTTTAAGAGTAGTGAGGTCGCAGAAAAACTAGGCAAACCCTGTAAGCATCTGCTTGAGTGGCCGATGCAGCCTCCAGTATATCTAAGGTCTGTCACTCTCGCCAGGTTAGGGGAACTAACAACAGGTGGCTTTGATGAGGCCCACCCACTCAGCAGTCAGGCGCACGCGTGGAGACTCAGATGCCGTTAAGCATAGTCTTCTGGATCTCGACGTAACACGGGTCGCAAACGACCTTGCTCGTCTTTGGACCGTCGTCCTGTGTGCCCGTGGGACACTTCTTGCCCGCCTGAACGGCCTCGCATAGGAGAACCTTGCTGACCTTGTGGTCGCCGTCGTACACGATCTTTTGTTGGGCACACATTGTGGACTAGGCAATATGAAGTTCTTTGGCTGTTCTGAGGGGAGGACTGAGATTTGGGCCCGTTCGCTGTTGTGGTGCTGAGTGTGACGTGCGAGGGAACGCTTGCGGGGGCTTCTTGTAACAAATTTACCCAAGTGATTGTTGGGGGTTTGGATACGCGACAATAAGAGGAACGTGAAAAAGCTGTAGTTCATGGATAAGCAGGCGATCCTCTGTACATATACAATATATAACCGAGTGGCGGAGTCGATGATCAACAATTCAAGCGTAATTAGCCGAATGTGTGTAACAATGGAGACTTCGTTTGAGATCCCAGAACGTGACTGAAAAATGCCATCAAGGTATCTGAGGCGTTTCCACCGGCCATTCAAGTGGAGGTGACCTTCACTGGAGAAGACATGGCGATCACCACTTTGGTTGTGTTCCTCTGGAAGTAATTTCTAAGTGTTTGTGTTCAATCTGTTCATGCTGCCCTGAACTATACCTAGACATGTGCGCAGCGGTTGGCTTAAAGCGCCAATTTATAGGATTAGTCAGACTTCTGAATTTTAAACTCAAACAGAAGCTGGAGCCAACCTTATCTTGCATTGGTTTTTGTGTATTGGATATTAGGAAGCGCGGTTGGTCTCGGGTTGGGTTTGCCGCAAGTCGCCGGCGTTTATACTATGCCGCTATTTTTAAAGTGTCGGCATACTGTACCCCGTCGGAAGGATTTCACACCAGTGTAATTGCGATTGTGGTGTGCACAGCCGATGTTCGGATGTCGAAGGACAGTGAATTTGGCATGCAACTGGTTAGTAAGCGCGCTAACCCTTTTCAGTTATGTTCATCTCCGTGTCGCACTTCGGATGTTCCTCCAGCTTCCTCTCTATCACCGTCACTCGCGCACGACTTCACCCTCATCGACCACGGGAGTTTAGTCTTCCCAGACCTGCGCTTCCGCTGCGCGTTCCTCTACGATCATAAATGACCCATACAAGTGTGCATACCATGCGAACACGACAGTACTGTACTAGTGTTCTTGTGCCTCGAGGAACGTTTGACGTCCCAATCAACAGCTGGCTGTTTCTGCAGGTGACTAGCACGATAGATCTGATCTAGGTAGTTTTCCAATCTTCTGCCCAAATCTCAATCTATTTTCTTTCCACGGCCACTCTCCGCGTCATCAAAGCCCATTTCCGATTATCACGCGGTCGTTCTGTCCTGCTTTCATTTGTTCTCTTGTGTCACAATGTCCTTTGTGGTATTCACTAGATCGCGGTCTGTCATTATACTTACCGAGCCTCTTTGTGAATCAGCCCGCCCAGCCTCGTACTGCGGTGATATGTCGTTAGTCAGGCGAGTCAAGGATCAAGGTGCGACGCATTGCAGTTTCAAGGTGGGCCCTTCATATTAAAGTCTCCCCGCGGGTTTCCTATTGTTTCTTTGTTTAAAATCGAGCTCATCACCGTCGAATCCGCGCGAACGCTTTGCCCTAATTCTTGCGCACGCCTGGGCGTTGCGCGCAAAGCAACGTGCCTGCCGGACTTCCCACGCAGTAAACCCGATAAGGTTTAGCGCCAGGTACCGTTTGCGCCTTCCGTGATACAACATCACACGAGCGGCTGCCCTTGCGTTGTCAACACCTCGCTCGCTACTCTCTTTCTCACGATTACTCCTTTCCTTCCATTCGGCTGTGTCCGATTGTCACTCCTTTATACGGTTACGAAAGTTTGGCAAGGCCATAAGGTATACATTCCTTTAACTCCCATCTTCGTTGGCAACACAATTTCCGCATACCTCTTCTCCACCTCGTAGCCGCCTTGCATTTTCCGAATCGCATTCCATAACACTCGCTTCACGAACCTCTCACGTTGAACGTGGAGGATTGTTTTCGAGAGCGAGTTCTCGTAAGTCGCCCTTTTCAGTGCTTCAACTTGCTCTAGACGCGGACTGTTCGTTTGCGACTGTTTGACTGACGCCGCTGGCCGGTAACTGTAGTCTTCATTCAGCCGTACATATTTTGCAGTTCGTTTTTCGAAGCCGGGAACTTCCTCATGAAGCTGGGCGCTGCTCTCGCTTTGGGCGGACTCGTTGCCGTCGGAACGATCGCTCATCCGCTCAGTACGTACAAAGTTTACCTGTGCTATGGCACCCCGGCGAATTCTAATCTGAACAGATATCAAGCGCGATGTTGTCACCGAGGTGGTGTTTGTCACCGAGACAATCGCTGACGCGGTCGTGTACGTTGACGAGAATGGAGCACCTTACCTCACCGCGACCGTTGAACGAGTCACTTCCATTCCATCAACTGCGGTCGAGCCTACTGTAGCTCCAACTTCAGCTCCGGCCGAGACTCCGCAGCCTGCGCCGGCACCGCCGCCTAGCCCGTCGTCTTCTGAAGCTCCTTCATCTGATGTTGTTGTTGCAAACGTGGAGCCCACGTCTAGTGTTGTGCCAACGCCGCCTCCGCCTCCTCCATCTAGCTCAGAGGCCCCAGCGCCGAGCTCGGAGGCTCCAGCACCTAGTTCCGAAGCTCCCGCTCCTCCGCCTGCTCCGTCTGCGACTGTTCAAGCTCAGGAGGAACCCGAGCCGGAGCCAAGCATTGCCGCCTCTACTGACTCCTTCCCTCTCGGTATTACTTATGATCCGTACAAGGGCACGACTAACAATATCGATTGCAAGACTGCCGACGAGATAGCCGCAGATTTCAAGACGATGAACGCTTTCAAAATTGTGAGGATCTACGGAAACGACTGTGGCCAGATTCCGGTGGCTGTTCGATCAGCCAAGCTCAACGGACAGAAGTTGATGGGCGGTATTTATGCGCCATTTCAGGTACGTACCGCTTGCGCAGCAGCGGATCGCGAGTTCAGTCCTGACTGTTTCCCTATTCATTTTACGCCAGGGAGTGAAATCCAACCTTGGATTCCGCTAACGATTCACTGCAGGATGTGGATCAGGTCGTTCAGGCATTTTCAAGTGCCGTCAAACAATACAATGGCGGCAGTTGGGACATCATCAGTCTCGTTAGTGTCGAAAATGAGAGAGTCAACGCCAAAGCAATGACGGCTAGTGACGCCCAAAACAAGATCAGCCAAACACGTGACGCTTTTCGTCGAGCTGGCTACAATGGACCGGTCGGAGCAGTGGAGACTGTTCCTGCTGTTATTGACAACCCGGGACTATGTGCCAAATCAGATATCGTCATGGTCAACATCCACGCTTGGTTCGACCCGAACACCAAGGCTGCCGACGCCGGAAAATTCGTCAAGAGTGAGGTTGCGCGCGTGAAGGCTGCGTGCAACAACAAGCGCGTCGTCGTCACCGAATCCGGCTGGCCGCATCAAGGAACCAGCCATCATCAAGCCGTGGCCTCGCCAGACGCCCAGAGGGCAGCCATCTCCTCGATTCGCGCCCAGTTCAGCTCGGACTTGTTCCTCTTCAACGCCTTCGATACCCTCTGGAAGGCCGATGACGCGTACACGTATAACGCTGAGAAGTACTGGGGTATCTTGTGAGTGGGAAGCGGGATTTTGGGTACCCTTCGTGTTTTTTCCCGGATTGAATGCGGCTACAAGCGCCGGATCGCGAAGTCCTCCCCCACCTGACTGTATCTCATGCAGCCGACAGGGTCTGCGCATCTTTGTTTTCATCTCATGGCATGCATCTCACGTAGGGTCTGGTGGATGGGCATTTTTGCGCTTATGAATCACGCGACACGGACCATGTAGTATAGATAGTAGTCCCAATGACACGATTTCTCAGAAGTTTGTCTCGTCTTGTGCATAGTTCTGGGCACAATGCTGGAGCACGCCTCCATTGTGCTGACTAGAGTGAGCTACAGGTGTATGTATCAATGAAGCGAATTATTGCGATGCCTAATGAGACATTCTCAGCTAGGCCCCTAATATAGTATATCCACGATCTACCTGACAAGCACTACATCTTCCCAGCCCACTCACCCCTCCATCGCTCTCCCCCTCTCCAAAATCCCCGCCTTCAACCTCTCCACAACCTCCATCCCAAGCCACCTCAACCGCCCATCTCCCGTCCCCGCCGCACTCTCCGCCCACTCAAACACGCCCCTCAACTCCCACAGATCCCTCGCCCTCCAACTCCTCGCCAGCCTCTTCAGCACCAACCGATGATCCACGACGGTAGCCTCGGGATCCAGAAACGTCGAGCTGTGCGGATCTGCTGGCAGTATGAGTCCGACGTCGGCCTTGCTGAACTCGGCGAGCGAGGGCAGCGAAAAGAGCCAGTCCCACATGAGGCGCGCCCCGCGGCTGGACTGCGCGTCGTTGAGCGCGACGAGGGCCGCGGAGAAGGTATTTGCGAACATGTCGTGGGGCGCACGGCGACGCACGTGCAGCGTCTGGGCGCGCTGGAAGTGTGCTCTGTGCGCGGGGTTGAGGACGAAGTCAAGCGTGGTGGGCCAATACGCGGGGTCGGCGGTCTCAACGCGGGCGATTTTATGAAGCTCCGGAAGGAGGCAAGGGGCCGCCATGTGCTTGGGGTCTTCGTCGCGGTCTTTGAGGTACACGAGGATGGGGGTGGAGAAGGCCTTGCCTGTGTCGACGTCGCGAATGATGAGGCAGCGGGGCTCGGCGGCGAGGACCCAGAAGTGCCGGAGGGCTTGGAGGTGGGCGCGCGAGTCTTGCACGTCGGTGGGGAAGATGGGGTAGAAGGCGCAGATGAGGGCGGCGATGGCTTTGTTAGAGGTGCTGAAGGTGTAGGTGCCGCCGCCGAGGAAGAGCACGCCGATGGCCATGTGGGATGCGAGGTGCGAGCCGTAGGTAATCTCTGAGCTGACTTGGGCGTGGAGCGCGCGGAGGCGCCGGAAGAGCTCGAGATCGCCGGTCCCGGCCATGACGGTGGCCACAGACAGCGCCACGAGGTCCTGGCAGTTGCGGACCGTGTTACGAGCTAGCTGTGAGTCGTAGCGTAGAGCAGGGAGTCTGCTTATGCGCATGAACTGGTCCAGATATCCAATCAGGAAGTCACGGACTGTTATTTCACCTGTGCCAGCGTATTTGAGCGAGATGCTCCAGAGGAGTCCGGCCAGGATGTTGAAGAACGGCATCTGCTCACTACGTAGCTTGTTGATGCCTTTGAGACTAGAATGCTCTTGGTACTCTTGTGGAAGATTTTTGATGATCCAAGCATTACCGGCTCGAATGTTGTCCCACATGATCAGATGCTTCGCCAGGGTTCGAAGGAGGAATATATCGGGACGGACGTAATCAAACTGTGGAAGAGTGTCCGGCACGTCAATCTTGCGGGCCACTGTCTCGTCGTGCGTCTTCATGAAAATGAGCGTAGTAGCTATGACTGCACCGGCGGTCGCTTGATCAAGAATATGGACGATATCAACGGGCTTAGGGGCAACCGCGACTGAGAGAAGGCGTTCCACGATGCGCATATCATGCAGACCGAGTAGATCTCTGCCCTTACCGATGTTGATAAACCCAAGCGCGAAACCTGCAGCTAATCGATATGCTTCATCCCGAAGGCCATCGGGAGGCTCAGATGGATCTGGTTCATCGACGTGCTCTATTTCTGACAGCATCACTTCGCTCATCCGACGGTGCTGAGTGTTATAGTACAACAAGCCGATGCCCATCAAGCCAGTGGTTTGCGTATAGGGCGACACATTGAGATCTGCCGCTCCAGGAGGTAGCATACGCGTCACATGGACAGAGAGTAACCGTGTCACCGTGGTATCCATCGTGCCCATATAAGACGCAGAGAGCCCGAGAAGCAAGCCCACAGACGTTACTGTATGTTTCGGAGTGAGGTACCTGAAGGAGAGCCATTTAGCAATAGTCTTTAAGTGCCCATTGAGGCCAAGACCAAGCAACAGCCCGGCGTGCCTGTTCGACACTTCGGCGGGTTTGTTGTACATGATCCAGGAAGTGTCGATGCCCTGTGCATCCCTCGATATGCTCAAACCGGCCGAAACGCCCTGATTGAAGAAGGCCCAGAAAAACTTCTCTTCTGAGTAAGTTGTGCGATCGGCTGTAACCACATTGCCCATGGGTTTCATAATGCAGGAGGTTGAAAAACCGGGCAACAAAAACTTCTCTGTCATGAGAGGCTTCTTACTGCTAAACTTCAACATCGAGCTTCCAACGGGTAGCGCTAGCGTGCGAACCATAACCCACTGGACGAGAATTTTCTGTCCTTCTAGTATTGCTGCGTCCTCAGCCCGTTGGTCGTAGGAGTAGAAGGCGACGGAAGGTTTCATTGGCTCGACGAGCGTGTGAGCTTCCATATAACGGCGGTCGTCTCTGAACAGTAGTCTTGTAATAGCATGCCGATCCGACTCGGCCATGGAGATGAGGCCTTCCGAACGCTCAGCGCTTTCACATATAGCGTGTACGTCCCGTGAAGCCTGTGCCGGTTGTGTAGAAGAGTCGTAAATTGACAAAGAGCCGCCATACAATTGTGTTTCCTGAGTAGAGTCATGAAGCGGCGTCAGTGTGAGATCCAGATCTTCTCTTCCGACTAGTCGTAAGAGTGAGCCGGACCATGTAGTAGGAGGATTCGCTTGGCATCTGGTGATCGCTTCCATGAGTGGTGCTTGTGCAGCTTCTGGTAGGGTCGACAGTATTTGCGTGCTAAGGCCGCACTGCTCGATGAGTTCCACGGCTTTTCGGGGACCAGCACTTGCATCCAGGTCTCGGAAGAATTTTTGTAAAGCAACTGTTCGAGGTGTCACACTGGAGATGACTTCATCTATATTGACTGACGAGTGAGGAGAGGCCTTGGATTTTCGAATTAATGTTGCAAGTGTGGGGAATGGCACGTAAATTCGAGCACCTGCCACAGTGCTGATCCACTCCATGACTGAAGGGGGTGCTTCCCAGGGTTGGTCGTGCAATTGCACGCTGGTAAGGAGACTGGATTCCTCATACATCCAGTTCTCGGTCGATGCTCCATCTAGGTCATAATAGCCTCCTTGTCTTTGCCCCCATGCATCCCAGCGAAGCCAGTGTCCGAGCTGTGCTAGTACAGGGGCTAAATTACCGATGCTCGCAATGGAAACGTCTCGGGAGAGAACGTTCAACTTGAGTTCTTCACGGTATAGGTGAAGGATAACTACGGCTTCTGAGAGCGTTGAAATTCGTGAGTCTTGCTTTTCTGAAGGTGAAAGGTGTCGCCAATGATCATTTGCTAGCTTGCCCATGGCTGATTGATTGAATTGGCGTGCAAGGTCCGCACTGGTGATTAGCAGATCTTGCTTGCATGCAATGTGTTTAGAGATTGATGGCAGTTGGTTAAGAGAGTTGCGCTTGGACGGTGGGCTCATACTAGCGCTAACAGACGAAGGCTTCGATTGTTGGACCCACTGCCATGGAGTAGACTCCCAACCTTTCATGTGAGGTGTGGTAGACTGGCGATTGCACATCACTCTCCACGCCGGCGATTCGTCGTCTTCAGTACGGTCCTTCGAGCGACCCGTATTGCGTCTCAAACCAGATCTGCCACGCTGCGCATGCTTTCGGGTTCTATCATCCACAATGGGTGTCGCCAACGTGAAGAGTGTTGCAATAAACGCCTGCCAGTCTGCGTAGACCGAATAATAGGACTCTTTGGTCAAGGACTTCCGTATATTCCACCAAGTGTCGAGTAGAAGATCGCCGGCATGATTTGGCAATATTGTCCGTAACACCCGGAAAAGATCTGCAACGGGAGGGTGTGCCGGGAGGAGACGGATCTGGGTCTGATGCCGTTCGCCCTCGCCATCGAGAACGTCAAATGTCCCATTCGGACCCGGCGACAAGAGCCGCCGCAATGGTTTTGAAAGTGTGATCGTTCTTTTGAGGCCAGCTACCGCTCTCGAACGCTCATCTTGTAGAATTGCATATGGGTTAAAGAGTTTTGCCGTGTCTACATCGAACCCGGAAGGCAGGTGCGTACCCCAGCCAGCGATAATAGAAATCGAAGGCCCAGTTGAATCGTCCGAAGAAAGACTCGCAATTCGATCCGCAAATCCATCTTCAAGTTTCAGAAGATCCCGAGAACCTTTCATTTCCTTCAGCTGCATGAATCTCGGCACGCATGCATACCGTGGGGGTGCACTGTAAGCGCCAGACTGGGAAGCGGAAGCAGAAGGTGATAGTCGCTTGCGCGTTATTGCGAGTTCGCACTCTAGAGGATGTCTAAGAGAAGAGTGTGATAAATACAGGTATGCCTTCCGTTCATGCAATGTCGCAGAATTGAAAGGGGCCATAGTCAGGATTGCCTTTGACGTGACCTGCACATATAAATCAGATTGTAACCAAAGACTAGTGGATGGAGTACTTGCCTCAGATGATGATGTCCAGTCCTTCAAGGCGAACAAGCCCGGTTGCAGGTATTGTTGCACTGGTATTTTGGCCACTTCGGTCATGACCAACTCCTTACGGAGACCCTCCATAGAGCCTCCCTCAGTACCGGAGTCAAGGGGTGCGAAAAGATCGTCCAGCTCGTCGTAATCCTCTATGGTGTCGAAAGTATCGTCCATAGTCTCATCAAACGTATCATCCATGGAAACATTGCTGAGACTTATCCGCGAAGTTACACTGGCAGGAGTGGAGGCACGATGGCGGCGATGCGAAAACCCACCAAAGCTTGTCCTATCGTTGCCCAAAGAAAGCCGGCTTCGTTGACTGGCCCCAAAGCTCGCTGAGAAACTCCCACCCAAGCTGTGGCGCTGCGTAGCCAGGTCTTGAAATGCAGATTTATCAAAACTCGTCGAGAGCTCGGCGCGTGAAAGCAAAGAGCTGACCCGTCTAGACTCCTTCTGTTGGCGAGTGAACTCAAACTCTGGGTTGAGCTGCGACGCTAGAACATCGTCTACGGCCTGATCAGAGAGACGCTCCTTTGTCTGTGTGAATGTATGGAAAGACGGAGGCTGGGTTTTGCTCCGTGGGACACCGCCGAGGCTCTCCCGCAGTCTGTCAGGTCCCCGAACAGCCGGTGTTGTGGCACCAGTACCTGGGGCAGTGGGACCGTATGAACTACGTCGGCGCGATTTAGAAGCGGACAAGGAGGCATGATGTTTCCGTGATTGCGAGATAGATTTAGGCTCAAGATAAGCAGCAGACCAGATGGTAAATACATTCGACTCATAGTTGGCCGTGACGACCAAGAGCAAGGGTTTATCGTTACCGGTTCGATCGAAAAATACCTCATTCTGCGGTGAAACGTAGATGATCTCTTCGGCTTTGTCAACAGCTTCCAACTTTCGATGCCCGGAACCGTTGATGGTCAGAAGGCCACCCCTCTCGTGGCCCGGTACTACATGCACCACGAGACCCAGTTCAGCGAGGGGGTCAGTGAAAGAATAGAGCCTCGGCATTCCATCCGTGTTGGAATTTCTGATCGGTTCTTCCAGATACCAGGGCGTCTGGGCTTGCTTCGGACCCAAGCTAACTCGCGAAGGCCCCAGCGAAGAGCCTTGACGACGAAAGGGTTGACCAAAGCTTTGAGACGGATTTTGCGATAGAAACGACAGTGGATTAGAGAGAAAGGAATTGGGTGGGGCCGAGGGCATCTGTGGACTGGCAGGTATAGGCCGCGGAGGAGCCATCTTCCTCTGCAAAACGAGGCCGCGAGCCGCTGGAAAGGCTTTTTCGACCTCGAACGGCAGCTGTACAACATAGTTTGCACCCGAAAGGAAGAAGACGTGCGCTTGTGTCTTGAGAAATACCACTAGGGCCCGCGATCTGCTTTTTACTGTTCGTGGGGCTTGATCACTGGGCGCATGGCGGTCGGCCGTGGGCTGGGTGCCCTGCAATAGGTGATGCCAGGTAGAAGCAGCATCCGTGTTGTGTTCCGGGCCTGGTGAGGTTGTAGGAACGACTTCTTCAGTGGGAAACCATGTGAGCAGCGCCTGCACGATCTGCTCCTTCTCAATCTCGAAGCTGAACAGTCTGCGCACCACACCACCTCGCGCCCACACGGCATGGTATGCTGTTGTCACCACCTCATCTTCAGGCGCATCGGGGGTCTCGTGATATGTCTCCCAGGAGTAGTCGCGCTCGGTGCAGTCGGCGGGCAGGATGGACTCAGCGATCAGATACGGCAGCGCGGCGGGCTTGCGGACACCGATTGAGTGTAGAGCAGCCATGCGGAGGCGCTGTTCGCGGCATGAGGGGTGCGTGTGCGTGTGCGTGCTGTTGTCTGGGGAGTCGGGTCGCTGTGGCGGGCGGGGTGTGGTGGTGAACGGCGACGCGGTCTGTTTGTCGACGCGCCTGCCGCGCCAGAATCGCAACGCTCCGCAACACCTTCGCTCTGACGCCCACCCCAATCCACGATACTCCACGCCGGCCATCGAGTGCACACTCGCGGCTACATCTTCAATTGGTCTCGGATAGCTGCGCGCCCAGCCAGTGATACATACTGTCGCGTCGCGCGCAATTGGCGCAGCATGCAGCCCATCATCGCGACCAAGGGCAAGTCGACCCATCTGCGGTAGGTAGCCCTTGCTCAAGCTTGTACCGAAAATTATTCATCGTCCCAGATATGAACTGCCTCAGCGCGTGGACGTCAGCGCCATCTACCCTGTCAAGGCCCCGAACGGATCCACCATCATACTGTACGGCAGCGAAAATGGTGTTGGCATACTGTGGAGAGGCGGGCGCCCGCTGAAGCAGACCGTGTCTGCCCCGAAGGCACCCGTGAAGCAGCCGCCCAAGGTCAATGGTACCAAAAATGCCATTGTCATCATAGACTCGGACGACGACGAACCCGCAAAAACCGCCCCGGCACCAGCGCCGAAGGCCGAATTTGAGGAAGAAGACGAAGAGCTAGATCCAGACCGTCCTTACCCGTCCATCATTCAACAAGTGCGCCTACCCCTGGACACCGAAGTCCTACACATTGCTGTCCCACAAGTGCCGACGGCCGCGGAGCTGCTACCCGGCGAGGAAACACCTCTCATCTTCAAGGAGAAACTGGTCTTCGCGGTGGCCTGCGCCGACTTCACCGTGCGCATCATAACCTTGCCGCTGAGTCCACCACCCAGCGCAGCTAAGGAGCGGCCGTCGAACTCAAAGTCGCTGTTTGGCGAGGAAGTGGTCAAGATTCCGACATATGTCGGCCACCAGACGATCCCAAGTGGTGTGAGCATAACGTGGACCTCTAAGGCTGAACCTCGTGGAGTAGCGCCACCCGAAGATGCCATGGAGGTGGATGGAGACGAGGACAAGGCTCTTGCTTCTGGTAGACGAAGCCCCAAGAAGAAGCGAGCCCCGTCACATTCGGAAGCCGAAAAAGATGCGAAAGGATTTGATCTGCTTGTTGCATCGCATTCAGCTGAACTAGGTGGTCTTCTGAAAATCTGGCGATTTGCCCTTGCTGAGACACCAGTCGAACCTACGAACCCAATCTCGCTATATCAGACCGTGACACTTTCTAAACCAGCATCGAAAATCGCGTTCAATACGGCCCAATTTCCAAAACGTCGCCACTCGCAGCTGCTTATCACAGACTTGGCTGGTACCGCGCGTATCTACGATCCGTTTGCGCCTCGTAAACGAAACGCTAGTAGCGGACCTACTGGTGCATTTGTTGCTCTATTCAAAACACAGTTTGAGACCAACAAAGCTAGCGTACCGTCTGCGCCTGTCCTTGCTTCAAGGAAACCGATCCTGGATGCTGCTTGGGTCTCTGATGGCCACAGCATACTTGCCTTGCTTGCGGACGGTGAATGGGGCATATGGGACGTGAAGCAGGCAGACTCGAATGCGCATACAGATCCATCTGTGTTCTCTTTGCGAAACTTCGTGGGGACTTCCGAAACCGACAAATCTGGTAGCGGTGCTTCCAGCCCTAAATCGCGAAGCAGTCGCAGTTCACTTGTGCCGATGACACCGAACACGCGTCGCAGGAAGGAGGAGACTCTATTCCAGGGAAGTTCCTCTACCACGATACCAACGCGAGGCGGCGTCACAGTCGCGTCTCTCGCGTCTTCGAGTGGTGAAGCGGCGGAAGAATCGGTTATTATATGGTATGGAAAGGAGGTATACAGACTCGCCGATCTTGCCAAATTCAGGGCACGCGCCGCCACCAGTAATGCTAGTAGTCCGTTGCCAGGGCCTGGCTTAGCACAGGTGCATGACATACCATTGCTGGGAGAGTCTATTGTGTCTGCTACCCAATTTGATACTACAAGGCGAGAAGCTCGCATGGCTATTCCACGAGACATTCTCTTCTCAGCTGAGCATCGCCTAATTATCTCGACAACGACCAATCGGCCAACTGAGCGCGATGCTCCCGCGCGCGTAGCAAGAGAAGATGTGGAAGAGGAGGATGCCAGACGGGGAGATCAAGCACTTCTGTCACGTGGCGAGCTTGGTATTGACGGCATGCAGAGGATGTTAAACAACATGGGCAGAAGCGGATCGCAGAACACATTGACCTTGGGCAACCCGCGAAAAGTCTTGTTTGCACCTTCCTAAGGTAGCACGAGTTGAGATACCCCACGTTGCAGCAGCAGCTAATCTAGGATAATACAATCTCGAGTGGAGGTAACAGTTTGGTGTTCTTTGGCCCAGAATCTTGGCGTGTCTGCCTACTCAAAGAACCCCTCTTCCCTTCCCTACAACTCTTCTTTTCTAGCACACACACAACCTTCGCGACCTCAGGTGGAGCTCAGAGAACAGACTCATTCCTGCTGCTCAGTATAGTCTTGCGATAGATTAAACAGGCATCGCCCAGTCGCCGGCCGCGCTCGCTCAGTACACCGAAAGGTCGGAACGGTAACGTCGTCTGGATAGCTGTGGGTTGCCGTGCGCTTCATTCTCTTGCCCTGCTGGAATTTGAGCGGGCCGCTGGCTGCTGTGAGGATGGTTACAGCGCGGGGCATGTGGCGTGCTACCTGTCTGCGGATAGGCGAGGCGTGCTATGTGAGAGAGTAGCGCGACATTTGCTGCTAGCTGTGAAATTTGTTCTAGGAAATTGAAGGACGTAAGGAGTAGACGCTACGTTCCGTGACTGGTTCTATAGCAAACAATACATCCATTTGATCCCAATGCATGACCTGTCTGTGTTCTCTTGGATAGTTAATGAGACATGTAAGAGCGCGACCCGGGCCGACACGTGATCACGTGACCACTGCAAGATGCCAAGAGCAATGGTGTCACTCAGTACCACGGATATGCGTTCCTGGTAATGGCTCCTCAGGTTTACCAGGCTGCGCAGCTTCGGAGCCTCTATGCCTGCTACACTATCAGCCAAGTGAAAACACATAGCTTCGAAGTTTCCATCTGGGCGTGGTAGCGTGTTTTGGGCGCGCTAAATGACCGCGTACCACACGCACCTCCAACCCAACACTCTCCCCCGCGACCACTCCGCTCCGCCCACCGCTCCACGATCCACGCGCTGCCCGCCTTGCGCTCGCAAATATGGCGCAAGTGCTGCCAGCGAAGCGTCCCCGGGGACTATCCCATCGCCACCAGTTGTCGGTGGACAGCCTCGCACCTCCTGTAAGTACTTCTCATCGTTGCTCGTACTGGGTAGAACTAACTTCACGCACAGAGAAAGCGACCTCGGTCGTCCTACGAACCCCCCGCAGAGCCTAGCGAAACATCTGACGCTGAACAAGACCTCGCGTCGATGTCTTCCGAAGAGGCTTCAGCAGCAGCGGACGACGCGGATGCCCTTGAAATCCGTCTGGCTCAGATCGTGCAGGAACACGCTCAAAAGCAGCACGAGAACTCACCTCGAGAACACGGCATTATCGAAGAAATTGGATGCACAAACTTCATGTGTCACGAACGTCTGACGGTCAAATTGGGTCCCTTGATAAATTTCATCATCGGCCATAATGGAAGCGGGAAGAGCGCAGTTCTCACGGCTCTTACCCTGTGTCTTGGTGGCAAAGCCAACGCTACCAATCGTGGCCAGAACCTGAGAAGCTTCATCAAGTCGGGAAAAACTTGGTCCACACTTTCGGTCAAAATCAAAAACCAAGGTCCAGGAGCGTACAAACCCGAACAATACGGCGATTCCATTATCGTCGAGCGGCATATTACGGAGCACACGTCCGGTTTCAAAATCAAGGACCGTAACGGCAGGGTCGTCTCCACTAGAAAGTTTGAATTAGAAGACATCATCGATTACTTCGGTCTGCAAATGGAGAACCCTCTGAACGTTCTGACCCAGGATATGGCTCGGCAATTCCTGAATGACTCCAATGCCAAAGACAAATACAAATTCTTTTTGAAGGGCACTCAACTCGAGACTTTGGATCGCGATTATGCACAGATTCAGCAAGAGCTTGAAGAGCAGAACACGAAGGCGCAGACATTGGAGAAGGACGTCGAAGATCTTCGTAAAAAATTCGAAGATCTTTACAAGAAGTCTCAAAATGCCCGTCGTCTAGAGAAGTTCCGTGCAGAAGAACAAGCGATCAGAAATCAAGCAACTTGGGCATATGTTGCGGCTGATGAAGCAGAGGCGGCGGCAATGGACGACAAAATCGAAGAGCTCTCCCAAGAGATTTTAAGACTGGAAACCGAGGCCGGGTCTGCGTCGGAGGAGTTAGCGCGTTACGAAAAGGCCTTGGAAGATGCCCAGACAGCAGTAGCAGACTGCGAAGCCCAACTGGAACCTGCACGAGATGCCAAGGGAGCGGCGGAAGCTACATATGACGCCGCGAAAAAGAAATATCTTGAACATAGAGCCGAAGAACGAACCCTTCAGAGGGCCATACAGAACGATCAGAAACGCAAAGAGAGTACACAATCCCAGATTGACAGCTTGAAAGAAGCGCAGGCTGGAGGACGACACGAGCAGAAAGTCCGCGAGTTCGAGGCTATGAGAAAAGAATATGCGGAGCGGCAAGCGGCGTGGGAGGGTCACGATAAACCCCTTGACAGTTTGACTCAAGATTATCAGAAAGCACAAGACGAGCACAGGCGAGCGAGGACCTCTCTGGCAGACAAGAAGAAAGAAGAGAAGGCAGCCATAGATGAAATCGATCGCCTTAAGCGGGGCCAACACAAGTGGACTGATGCTTTTCCCAAGCCAGACTGTTTGGAAAAACTTCTACGTGCAATCAAAGAAGAACGTAGTTTCAAGACGCCACCAGTTGGACCTGTGGGCAAATTCGTGGAATTGAAACACCCTCGGTGGTCATCAATACTGGAGAAGTCGCTCGGTAGAAGCCTAAATGCGTTCATCGTTACGAACAAACAGGATCAGATGACCTTGGCGGAGTTGATGCAAAGATGGAAATAGTGAGTGGACTGGCCCTATTACGCCCGAAAAAGACTGACTGTACCAGCGATGCGAGCATCACTATTGTCTCAAATACCACGCACATTGACACATCCAGCAAGGAGCCAGACCGCACGTTGCTGACTATTGATCGGGCTCTAAAGGTCTGTCCCACGCCTGCACCTGGGGATCAACGAAGTGTTTACTCATCGTTATACAGATTGAAAACGATGCAGTCCGTAATTATCTACTGGCAAATGGCCATATTGATCAAGCTGTGCTCATACAAGATCGCCAAAAAGCCTCTGAGTTCGCTCAGAATCACAGTACTACTGTAAAGTACATCTTATGCTGGTCTGATCAAGACCACAGACGCGGACACTCTTTCACGCCAATCCCCACAGGCGCTGTCAGTTTCAACCCCGTTGCAGAGTACCAAGGAATGTCGCGTATGCGCGCGGACCAAGCACATCAGATTAAGGACAAGGAAGAAAGATTAGGTGGCATCCAGGATGAACTGAATCAATTGGCACGCAAGGCGAAAGCTGCAGAGGACAGTATGAACCGCTGCAAAGCCAAGATTAACACCCACAATCTAGAGAAGAAGAGGCTTCAGCAAAGAATGGATCGTGCACAAGGTGACATGACCAGGCTGGAAGGCGAAGTAGCTGCGACCGTCCCGAATACAGCAGAGCTTGAACAGCTTGAAACAAGCTTGAAAGAGTACGACGATAAGTTGAACCTGGACAATGAACAACTCAATGACTTGAGCACTGCCTTGGAAGAAGCCAAAAAAGAGCAGTATAACTGTGAGCGAATCTCCCAGGCTGCTCGACAGGCTGTCGTGGACCTCGAACGAAAGCTTGACCGTTGCCAAACGAAAGTGCAGCGACTTACGCAGCAGCGAGATCAAGCTCTGCGCAACGAGAACCATGCAACCGAACAAGTGGAAGCGGCTAAAGCGGCGAGGATTGACTGGGAGAAGAGTCGCGATGAGCTGCAGCTAGAACTGGATTCTCATATCAGAGAGGCACGCGCGATATGCGAGCGTGTAGAGGTCCCTCGTGGTGCCACGTTCGACTCGCTGATGCGACAGATCGACGCCAAGGTGAAGATGCGTGCGGATCTAGAGAAACAACTGGGGGGCTCACAGCAGCAGCTCGCTGAGATGGCAAACACGGCCAAGAAAAACTGGAAAGATGCAAACAAGTTTGTGAAAGATGTCAACGCTCTGAGGAACGGCCTTGCGCATGCCCTTTCGAATCGCATCAATCGCTGGGCTCACTTTCGAGACGAAATTTCTGTGCGAGCACGGGTGACCTTTATTTATCTCCTTTCCGAGCGTCGTTTTCTCGGAAAGCTCTTCTTTGACCACGGGAAGAGGGCTCTCGACATGGGCATTCAACCGGACAAAACCGTCGAGGACGGTACGACTAGGCAGACCAAGACGCTGTCCGGTGGCGAAAAATCCTTCTCGACGACGTGTCTGTTGATCGCGCTTTGGGATGCGATGGGGTCGCCGATTCGATGTTTGGACGAGTTCGACGTCTTCATGGACAACGTCAACCGCGACAAGAGCATGGACATGATCATCGCGGCTGCGAGGAGGTCGACGGGGCGACAGTACATCTTGATCACGCCGCAGGCCATGAACAACAAGAGCGTCAGCAAGATGCAGGATGTGAAAGTGATCAAGATGTCGGATCCGGATCGGGGCCAGACGGCACTCAATTTTGCAGGTTAGCGCAGTGGTTTGGTATGAGGGGTGTTGGGCAATCGTGAGGGTGGATGATATTGGCGCTATTTGGCGCATAGGACGGACATGGGCACGGCGTTTGTGACATATGATGGATATACCCTTTAGATCTAATGGAGTCTTCACGAAATGGTGGCGAACAGTCAAGATGGTGGAATCCATTGGGCTGCTCGAGTGCCACTTGTTTCTCGGTACATGTTGGAACATGTGTAATAATTCAGAGCGGAGCATCAAATGACATGCCGACATTTCGTGGCCATAGCCCTGAGATGCGGTGCGCCCTAGAAAACATGATGGCGCAATCCTCTTGGTATATTTCTACTAACCCCAATAACAACGGCCATACCATCGGTCCTATCTATATGAATCCCATCTCCCCCGGCCCTTAAAAATACTTGGCCATCGTCACACTAAACTCCGCCGCCGTCCGCGCCTCCTCAACGACTACTCTCTCCCACTCGTCCAGGCTCATCTCCCCTTCTAAGCACCGCACTAACTGCAGGATTTGAAACGCCGCTTGACTCGTGCTCCCGCCGCCGTGTGGACGACATAGGGCCAACGCATCGCCTAGCAGCACGACTTTTCCGTCGAGGAAAACTGCTTTAGAGGCGGCGAAGGAGTGGATGGCTGAGACTAAGGGGTCGGAGATGGAGTGCAGGAGCTCGGTGGAGGTGGGGTTCCTGACAGCCGTCTTGCGTGAAACGAGGCGCGTCCATGTGGAAGGGGGGGGAGTTTTCCGCGAGGGATGGTGGTGCGGTGGGTGAGGCCGGAGACGTCCGTCATTGTGGCGGCGAAGGAGGGAGAGGTGGAGGACTATATGAAGACGAAGTCGCAGATATCTGGGGTGGGGGTGTTCTGAGGCATTTCGGTGGGGACTTAGTATCTGTACGAGCAATTCGTCAGAAGCAGCTTTATGTGAGGTAAGATTTATTATGGAGGCTTGGGATTTAAGGGTAGATAGGGTGGAGGAGGCGGGCTTACGAGATTTGATAACCGCCTTCGACACGGTGGATTAGACACCGCTTTTCCGGCGCCTCACGCGTGGAGGCGGAGACGGAGTTAGCGGGGACTCGGCCTCGCCAGGAGACGTAGCTAGCGTAGGTAGGCGTGACGCCGGGACAAACGATGTTGCGGATGGTGGAATGCGCGCCGTCGGCGGCGATGAGGAGGTCTGCTGAAAGTTACGCAGTGGGTACCGTTCGAGATGTTGGTATACCGCACAACCACCTTTTCACCATTTTCCTGGGTGTCCGTGACTAGGTGATGTGTGCGGTACGTCGCCCGCGGCTCACCCATGGAGGATCATGCTCTCTGGGTGTTTTTAGTGGACGAGCTGTGACTTTGCTGTTCCCACATCACATGTGAACGTCAAGTGCACTTGTTAGAGTGGTGCTTTGGTGCAGTGTGAGTAGAGTATTTGGATGAGAAAGACGTAGTGAGAATGTTCGACCCATGTTTGGATAGTTCGTTCAGCGTAAGGCGGCTTGAAGACCTTTGCATTGCCTTTGCATTGCTGTCGGTCACTCTACGGCCAAGGGTTCGATTTGTAAAGGCTGGTCGATACTACATTGGATGCCGTAGTCGATGGCACTATTTGATATATGCTCAATGCGAGCAACGTGAGTACTTGAAGCGTACAAGTGACGTTACGAACGGCAACGTCGCACCTGGCTCAAACACTTCCAGAGGACCGGACTGGGGTTTTACAGATCTGTAGACGAGTTTGATCCAGATAAGCACGCACTGGTGTGACATGGGCTAGAGGCGGAGTGGAGGTGCGAACTCCTTCGTCGATCGCGGGCCGGGGACCCTGGCTCCAAGTAAGAGGCGGGTCCGCGCTGCTGGTTGGCTGTGTCGAGCGACCTCTCACGTCTCTCCACAAAACACTTGGACTGCCACCACTCACTGCTTCTCCATGAGGGCCCGTAGCAGCGCGACTCTCGTGGAGCGCGACTTTGACTGACTC
This sequence comes from Bimuria novae-zelandiae CBS 107.79, assembly GCA_010015655.1. Classification (NCBI taxonomy): domain Eukaryota; kingdom Fungi; phylum Ascomycota; class Dothideomycetes; order Pleosporales; family Didymosphaeriaceae; genus Bimuria; species Bimuria novae-zelandiae. Next base: position 531,997 of record ML976701.1, on the reverse strand, counting down.
CAACGCAATGGACTCCGCACCCGTTTCCCCCAGGATGCGCTCGCCCTCGCTTTCCGACGATAACGACTCGCCGCGACCAACGCCGGCCTCGCCCGACGATGACCTCGCAGCTGCCCCAACGCGGCCGCAGTCTCAAAGCGGGCACCAGAGCCGCGCTGGCAGCCCGCCCGAGGATGCCAGCAGCGGGACGCCCAAGGCCAAGGACAAGGACAAGGACAAGCCCAAGGGCCCGCTGCGGCTGCTGGACCTGCCCGTGGACATACTGAAAGAGATCATCCATCAAGTGAGTGAGCACGTCTTGCGGCTCCCTCCAGAAGACTGACCAAGGACAAAAAAAAAACAGCTGCCGCACACCAACGACCTCACCTCGCTCTCGCTGTGCCACTCGGCCCTCCACCGCCTGACGGTTCCGTGCATATACTCGCGCTTCGACATCGTATGGCCCGACGAAAGCACCCACACGGAGCCGCGCTCTGGCGTCGATGCCCTTACGTACGGCCTGGCCACGCTGGTCATGGGCGATGACTGCTTCCCGCACCAGAACCGAGCACGCCACAACCACCAGGTGCCAGGTGCTTCGAACAAGGCTGCGGCGACTCCGTATCCCATCACACGACGTCGTTTCGGCAACTACTATGCCCAGTTCACCAAGAAGTTCTCACTGGGCAACGGGCCGGCCGCCTGGGTCCAAGAGTACATGATCACCAAGGAGGGTGGCAAGATGCTCGGGACCCTCGTGGCCCTTGCAATTGCGCGCATGGTCAATCTCGAGACGTTTGTCTGGGACATGCCGACGGGCGTGCTCCGAGACGTGTGGCTGGCGCTCTCTAGCCTGGCTGATCGTACCGACGGCGAAGACTGTCGTCTGGACCGTCTGTGGATACGATGGCACGACAACAGCATAGACGCCCCGGTGCCTCCGCCCGCACCGCCCATGATCCTCAACAACGTCAATGTCCCTCCGCCGCCAAACACGGGGCATCCCAGTGGCCTGGTCGCTGTCCAGCCGTCCATCGCGGTCCCTCAGCATTTCCAGTCGCCCGTCACTTCTGCCATAGATCGGGTCGAGCACCCCACGTTTTCCGTAATACCTCCGCTGAAAAGCCTGAGTGTATTAGACATCGATGAGCTGCCGTACTTGGACGAGATGAGCATTCTCATCGCGCGGTCCCAGAAAAAACTGCGAGAGCTCCGGGTTGGCATTGCCCCCCAAGCGCAGCAACGGGATTGGGTCACTGCCTGGGAAGGAGAGGGAATCCAACAGGTCGACTATGACGCTTCCTGGACTGGCGCGAGCGCAATAGGAGAAAAGAGGCTGGGTGGTGTGCTAGGCATCCTCGTGGGCAGACTCCACAACCTGCGACACTCGGAAGAGCAACCTGCTCAACAAGTCAAAAGCACTGCCATCAATGGTGCACCACTTGGAGTACCAGCCAAGTCCGCGCTCGCAGGGACAATATCTGTGCCCGTGGTTCCTTCGGCGGACCGAGAGCCTGATAATACTACGGATCATTTTGGTCACCCTTTTGATGAATCGGCCGTTTCAGGAATACCCGGTCTTATCGATGAGCTGCAGGCATTCGACATTGAACCACCGTCGACTCTGTTTGACCCCAACGGATCAAAGCTGAATAGCCCGCCTAGAGAAGCCTCCCCAGCATCCAGGACGAAAGACGGTGGTGCTGGCCGCGCCAATGCCGTTCCCGAACAGGAAAAGCTCGCAGGAAAACTCAAACTAGAAGTGCTTGAATTAGAGCGGGTGCCATTATCCGTTCCCGTACTCTTGAGAGCATTCGATTGGGGGATGCTGACGACGCTGACGCTGCTCAACTGCAGCAACCATGAACAGTTGTGGAAGTCTCTTCGGAGAACATACACTCCTCGCAATCCTTATCCAAGCGGCTCGCCGTCGTCATCAAAGGCTTACAAAGCCTCGTACACGCTCCGGACTGAGTACAGCCTCAACCTCAAGAAGATACACACTAACACCGTCTCTCCTTCACTAATATCATTCTTGAAAGAGACACTGACTCCCAACAGCTTAGAAGTCTTGTTTCTTCAGGAAGGACGGTCCTACCAGTCTTCAGTGACGGTGGATGCCATCTTCCGCGGCCCGTTGCGGCGCCATCGAGCCAGCTTGAAGAAGTTGATGATCGACAGCAGCGAAAAGGGCCCAGATGGACACGCGACAGGCAGCTCACGATGGCGGCGATGGATGCTCAACCGCGACATCCTCACCTTTATTCTGAGCGGGAGGATGAGCAGCCTGCGAGAGCTGGCCGTGTCCATTGACTACAAAGATTGGGTAAGTTTCTGACTCATTCTCCCAGTATGGATCAGCATTGACATTCGAACAGCACCATTTCCTCCAACGCCTCCCCCAAATCCCTCACATTCGCTCCCTCTACATCCCCTACATCGCCGACCACCCCCATGGCAACAACATCGACCCGCGCGAACTCGCCTACCAGATCCTCGACATCGTGCACCTCCGCCCGGACATCGAGCTCTGCTACATGGGTCTGTCGTCCAAGTGCTTCGAGATCCTGGAGAACCGCCCCAGCAACTACGACCTGAGGCACGACGGCATCAACGTCGGCGACGGTGCTCACCCCGGGTACACAGTGCACGACCCGATGCTCTCGGACGACGAGAGCGAAGCTACCGAGGACGAGGACGAGGATGAGATGGACGGCATAGGCGAAGAGGAAGAGAGCGAGGCCGAAAGCGAGGACGATGTACCCGAAGAGCTGAGCGACGACGAAAGCTTCCTTGGTGACGAGAAGAAGGTGCCCAAGTTGCGCGTACGGGAGATCCTATTCTATGAAGAGCGCGTTGAGGCGTTTAGGAGGAGGCATGGGGTTTTGCGGCCGTAGCCCACCCTCCTATATCCTGTGAGGGGCGAAGACGAAAAGGTATCCTTGATTGGCAGAGGTCAGGGAGAGAAAAGAAGAAAAAGCATGTGACGACTGACGGATTGACGGATTGATTGGATGCATTTCGGGCGGCTGCGGGCGCGGCGCAATTTTGGCGATATCCCCTTTTCCAAACTCTTGACGCGGGGTCGGCATGGGATACATAGGCCGGGTTTTTTCGGTGGACGCACATGCGAGTCTTCCGTGTAGGGTAGCAAAGTAGACACCGCATCACGTATGTAAGGTATCATGGTAACCCTACCCATTGTCCATTACTAGCTGGTCAGTTTCCACGATTTTCCGCTGTGCTTCCGCGTTTGACGTGGTCCCTTCTAAGTTCCTGATCTCATCATACCTACCTACCTACCTACCTCCACCCCACTATGAACAGAGTCTTAGTCGAAGCTAATCCGCCTCCCCCTTGTAGCACCACACAGCTTCGCCTACTCAAAAGTATACATGGAATTGCTTTGGAATAGAGGGGTGTTAGCGAAAGTAGTGAATGGGCAACTGCTCGAGCTTGCAGACCCAGCATTTTCCGTCTCATTCGTTGCGCACGAGTGTGAGCCAGCAGTTTGGAACCGTGGCGCAGAGGCGGTTGGACCATGTTTAGTAGCCGCAGCTAAGGTAGGCGAGGATGTAGTGTGTGCACATGGTTTGGATGGAGATAAGGGGCTATCTACATAAATTATCTTCTAAAAATCAAATAGGCATTCCTCCATTTCCTTTATGGATAGTGGGCAGCGCTCGAGCTGGGTGATGGTATAGCGCTTTGTCTGGCAACATTTCATGTACTCGGTTGTTGTTCTCGTACACATCGTATCTGTGATCCTCGTTGAGTACGGTTTGTGGGTGCTTGGGTAATGGTGAGGTTGACTGGGCTATTGGAGTAAGCGCGCTATGTGTGCAGGTGGTTTTTTGCGAGAAAGTTCAGGGACGCGGCACGTGGTATTTGTACTTCCAACATGAATGTGCGGCGGGTCATCATCAACGGTTTCCATTCATGGGTAAGAATGAATTGCCAATTGTGTCATTGTGACTACGACGCGGAAGAGGCTCAGGGTCGTTAAGTCCAAGTCTCAGGTTTTCAGTTTACCAACAAAGCGCAAGAGCCGTTGCCGCGGACTGGGAATCTACCACAGTGACCCGTGTAGGAGTCTGCAGGTAGAGTTTGGAAGGAGAGCCCGGGTCTCTGGTCCCGCGGATAGATCCAGGACGGTAATTCATGGAACCTTTCCGCATTTCATTTTTGGGCTCCGTGTACACTCCTGTGAGGCAATATTAAAGAATAAAGTTACTTAAAAAAATGTGGAATGTGGCAGAGAGTAAGGGAGGGAAACGCCAGGATATTAAACTACATAACCACTATCCTGCTAACAAAACCACTACCTAAAGAGGAAAGAAAAGAGAGTATGAAGAGGGAAAGAAGAGGGAAAGAAGGAAAAACAAATAAAACACTAGCCCTCACCTATCCGATATCCGTGCCCATTGCAGAAGAAATTCAAACGGCCACGCCGCTTGTGATGTAATCTTCATTGTCACAATCCTCCGCCAATTTGGCGGCGTCTGCATCGCATTTATCACACGTCCCGGCGCAGATAACCGTCCCCGCTCCTGGGCTGACCTTCTGGGCACATTCCTTCTTGTTTGCTATCGCGGCACGGCACTGGAGTACGCCTATGAAGGAGTGATCTGAGGTTTGCACCAAACATCCGCTCTTTTTTCGTCGTTCGTATCGGCACATTGCGTTTGGGCGCTTCGTCGTGTATCGCTTGTGGATGCTTGGGTGCTGTGTGGAATCTGGCTGCGACGTGGTGGGTGGGCTTGCAATGGATATTATCTCGGAAGCACTGGCGTCTCGGTTTGCTGAAGGAGATGTGTGAAGAGAAGGTAGGGAGGCCGTAGGGGAGATATTTATACTCTGGGATCTGGGGAGTCATAGGGCAAGACAGTGTGCGTTGACGCATCGACGCGCGGGGGAGTCATATCTTCTCGCGCTGGAGAACATCGAAGGACTGTACCAGGTGAGTGTATAGCTCGAATAGATGCGTGATTGGGAGCAAGACTTCTGCGAGGCGTCACCTATTCGCTCGCCGTCGACTCGCAAGTCACAACTTTTTGAGCACTGTGTGGAGAAGGTAGGTGTGTACGCAATGGTGATTATCGGAGGTGGCTGACCCACGCAGTCGTTTTTGAGTCATTAAAAGAAGACTGAGTCATGTCAAAGGAAGCGCCGAATTTCAAAGAACTCTTGCACTGGTGTTTGTCCAGGTCTCTAAAGAGTCAGTGACTGGGAGACGTCGACGATTGAATATGATATGCTTCCTTTGGTACTCATTGAAGTCTTAAACTAGTCGAGATTTTTTTTTTTGTCAGAGCAATGGACGGAGAGCCGTGAACGGCAGCAGTCGTGTGAGAAACTTTAGGGTGAGGTTGTGCACCAGAGACCGTGTGACGCGAACCAGAGTTCAATCTCCGAGACATTCGGGTCCTCTTGTCTCAACTGAGAGAATCCCTTTGCGGTGTCCCAAAGATTAAGCTGAAATACTGGGTTTCCGTGTATTTTGGATTAAGAAAGAACCAGATCTACAGCGCTGTGAGTCTAATATTGGCGCTGGCACGTATGCGCAGTCTCATGAATGGTTGATCGAATATCAGAAAATCAAAACGCTATAGCCACAAAATATGGCTTTTACTTGCCCGTGCGTTCAATCGCGGATGCCTGCGGTAACATATGGGGAGTCAACAGCCGGGTGGATTTGAAGTCTGTCGCGAGAGAGAAAGCCAAGACGCTCACGTGCACAATAGAAACAGTTGAAACGACAGAAGATCTTACTTATGATGATTCTTGGTGCTGTTGAAAGTGATATGCAGGCCTCAGAGACCCCTGTTACGTATGTAGTTGCGGCTGCCAAGCTATTTGACCGCGCCTGGCCCCGCCAATTCCTCCAGGCAACTTGGTGGGAGCGCATCGCAAACATCGCCCGATAGCTTGACATCCTGTGCAACAGCATACCCCGAATCCCCGGATCCGACTTCTGGACACATTCGCCTTGCTCTGAGAGCTTTATAAGCTTCGTCCTGGCCAATGGAGGCGGCATCTGCGCGGATGGCCGCCCGCGACCGCTACGGCGGGTGGGGAGAGGCGCCGACATCACAGCTGCAGCGCTTCATATGTGCGACCGCGACTCTTATCCTGCATCTGTTGGGCCGTCCACCGACTAATATTTCCAGTAAATGCTTGCGACCCGCAAAACTTCGAACCCAACCTGGCCTTGAACCTCGAGATTACCGACCTGATCAATACGAAAAAGGGCTCCGCGTATGGCATATTGTTTAACATGGCATGAAAAGCTGCTGACGGCTTCAGGCCTCGCGAAGCAGCCGTAACCATCGTTCACTACGTTAATCACCGCAATCAGAACGTGGCACTACTGGCGCTCAACGTACGACTACTACATAACCGCTCTCCCTATGTGCATAGCTTACCAGTCGGCAGCTCCTCGATATTTGCGTAAAAAATTGCGGATATCCCTTCCATCTCCAAATCAGCACCAAGGAGTTTCTCAACGAACTAGTCCGCCGTTTTCCTGAACGTCCACCGGTCCACGCTTCGCGAGTACAGCAGAAGATTCTTGAGCTGATAGAGGAATGGCGGCAGACAATATGCCAGACTTCGCGCTACAAGGAAGATTTGGGCTTTATACGAGACATGCACAGGCTCTTGACCTACAAAGGATACATGTTTCCCGAAGTCCGGAAAGAGGATGCGGCAGTCCTGAATCCAAGCGATGTATGTACAGCCTGGAATGCGGCAGCGCGTCATGCTGACTTTGGAGCAGAACCTAAGATCTGCCGAGGAAATGGAAGAAGAAGAACGAGAAGCGCAATCCGCAAAGCTGCAAGAGTTGATCCGGCGCGGAGGCCCGCAAGACTTGCAGGAAGCCAATAAGCTGATGAAGGTCATGGCGGGCTACGACACGAGGAACAAGACGGATTGGCGAGCGAAGGCTGCTGAAGAGGTCTCCCGAATACAACAAAAAGCAAGGATACTCGAAGAAATGCTTCAAGGGCATCAACCTGGGGACGAAATCAAGGAGGGTGATGTTTTTGAGGTACGGCATAGATTCCGGTATTCATAAGATAGGTTATGTTGACAGACACAGGAACTTGCGAATGCGCTGCAAAGCGCACATCCCAAGATACAAAAGATGTGCGAGGAAGAATCGGACGACCACGAAGCAGTGGCAAAGCTTTTCCAGATCAATGACAGCATAAATCGGACAATAGAGCGATACAAGTTGTTCAAGAAGGGCGATATCGAAGCCGCGAACAAAATACCTCAGGGCACGCTGGGCACGAGCGGAGCTGGCGTATCCAAGGGTCCGAACAACGAACTCAATCTGATCGACTTCGGCGACCCCGAGCCAGCGCCAGCAGCCTCGAATTCAGCATCGGGTAGCACAGAACAGACTGCCCAGAAAGGCAACGCTTTGGAGGATGACCTGCTCGGTCTCTCCCTCGGCGGACCCAGCTACGGTCAGAGTGGCAGCATAGCATTAGGCGGATCGAATGGCTCAGGTGAGTAACTTGGATGTGTAGTCCGAGAGAATGCTAATTATCCCGTAGTGCTAGGCTTGTCTGGGATGCCTGTTCCTCAGTCGCCACCTCCACCAAAGCAGCAAACCGCTGCGCAGTCAATTAACGACCTTTTCGGTTCCATGTCAAATTCCGGTCCTTCTTCACAAATACCCTCGCCTTTACCTTCTACGCGCGCTCAACCCCCGTCACAACCGTCTCGAACCCCTGACCCATTCGCTGTTTTGAGCTCCCCGACACCTCGACAAGGTTCGCCTATGCACTTCCAACAATCGATCAAGTCGCAACCCGCCGCGTCTGGAACTGTTGACCTACTCGGAGGCGCAATACCTGCGCCAACGTCAAACCTGACCCAAAGCACTACTGCTGCCGCGAATGATGATGACGAGTGGACTTTCGCCTCGGCCGTGCCGGACACCTCAAAAGAAATTACAGTGAACAACACCCTCATAAATGTCATCTTCAAGGTTTCCAGGGAGTCGGATACCGTGCTTTTGGTGCAGAACCACATTTCGAATAACACATCACAACCTATTTCCAACCTGACTTTTCAGGTCGCAGCGTCAAAGGTACGCCACATTGCTTCTATTACGCAGACCAGCCTACTGACTTTATAGTAGGGCGCACAACTCCAACTGGAGCACCAATCCGGTGTCACGCTCACTCCCAATCAGCGCAATGGTATCACACAAAACATACGACTGAACGGCGTACAACGAGGGTCCGGTAACAGTATCAAAATGAGGTGGAAAGTCACGTATACGGTTGGAGGCCAGAATAAGAACGAGATGGGCGAGATACCTTCATTGGACGTTCTATGATATTTGTATGTGCAAAACCTGGAATTGGGTTTGATTGCGCTTTGGTACTCGATGCATTTCAGCGGCATGGTTGGGCCGGGATGGATATCTGCAGCTGATAGATATGAGGGGATTATGATCACTGGATTGCTCTTCATCCCCTGTTTCTTCGTCGCTCTGACAACAAGCCCTTTCCTTGCGCAGATCAGGGAATCGATCGCTGCATGTGGGCCAGTCGATCACTCCGCTGACAGCTGATGATGGTCTCGCGCTAAACAGATCAGTGCTAGCGCGCGACTAGCCTTCATCGCGACTTCCCCTTCTAGCGGCTGTAATTGGTCCCACTTTCCCAAGGTATAATTTCCCAGCAGCACCGAATATTGCGAATGCTTCCAGAAGACATGGAGGCTTCTCCTTTGTTGAAAGGCTTGTGTTTCAGCTATTCTATTGTATATCTGCAGGCAGCCATTCACCCTTGACAGCATGCGCGATGCCTACAAACTAGTCGCTAGGCTTGCTAGTATAAGGTCTGTGTTGGTTCTTCTCTGCACGCACGGTGCGGGTGTATGTGTATTGCCATGTGTTTGTATCGGCCAGAGCGTCTGGTGGACTTCTCCTTGTCTCCTTCTCAGTCACAGGACCGTTTTCTCTCCATTTATTCCTTTCTTCCATTTTTCGATTTCGTCTTTTCTTTCTCCATCGCTCGTATATTTTATGTTCCTTTTCCACCACTTAATTCCCCTCCTTCCGCATCCAAAAAATCTCACGCTACACCATGCTCATCTCCATCTTGTGGACCTTCATCCTCGCCCTCCTCACCTCCACAAACGCGCAACCCCACGCCCTCACCCCACTCCTACCACCTGGGCCCTACCACCCAGGTCCTACCTCCCGCGCCCCGCACGAACCTCGCGCATCCCCCTGCGCTAACGCCCTCCAAAACCCCTCCTTCGAAACCACCCACCTCGCCCCCTGGACGCTCTACGCAACAGGCTCCTGGGCTTCTCGCGCCGTCATATCCGGAAACGCCCACGACGGAACACATTTCTTCCATGCGCGCAGTAATAGCAGTACTACTTCGACGCTTACGCTGGCGCAGAGTTTTTCGCTGCCGACGGGTAGTGGGACGGTGGAGTGTGGGGCGTGGGTGTGGGCGGGGGCGAAGGGGAGGGCAAAGGCGCAGTTTGAGGTCTTTCTGGATGGGGTGAGTTGTGGGGCGGCGGTGTTGGGCGGAGGGGGCGGGTGGGTGAAGGTTGGGAAGAAGGTTAGGGTTGAGGCTGGGGGACGGCATATGTTGGTTGTCGTGGGCGTTGTGGATGCGGGTGGGATTGTGGGGAGGGGGATTGAGGTGGGCGTTGATGGTGTGAGGGTGAGCGGGGTTTGTTAGTAGGGAATCGAATTGAGTAGGCGTTCTCTATGAGACTTTGGGGTCCATGAGAATGAGGAGTCGTGCTGGGGAGCGGTGATCTAATGGGTGGATGTGTAGCGCTCTGGCGTCTGAAGCATTGTGTTTGGGGTTTGGGGAAGAGGCGCTGGGAACGCGGGATAGGGTGTTTGTAGTCAGTTGGAACGGAAGCGACACTGGGGCATTCGCGGCCGGATATTGCCTCGGTGTGAGTCGCGGTGCTTCTTTTGGGCGCTCTGTATAACTTATTATGTACTATGTGTAGCGCGGAAGGCATGGCTGCTGCGGATATCAAGTCCACACAGGTGGTGGAGGTTTCTGCTGTGTTGACTGTTGTTTCTCTCTCGGATGGTCTGTACGACTTCCTGTATACTAATTGGGGCGCGAAGGCATGGCTGCGGCGGATGTCAATATAAGGTTGGTAGTAATTGTTTTCTGTTGTGTAGATTTGGTGTCTTTATCCGACGTTTTGTACGACTTATTGCCTTCAAACTAAGTATTACTGCAGGCATGGCTGCGGCAGATGTTAATAGTGTTCACTCGCTGTTAACGGTGTTGAAATCCACTCAGGGGTACTCAGACTTCATTAGCGAAGTATATATGTGCGCATTGCCTTAAATTTCGAAATCTTTTGGTTGCAGTTGATAACGATGATAGGATCTAGAGTCAAAGGGTCCTCGGTCGTACCGAGGGTCTAACCGATTTCGGATTCAGACAAGAAAGGGGAGCGGCTAGCGTGTGCGGGACGCGTCGTGGCAAATCAGCGCGAGGCTGGCGAAGGTTCGTAGCTCCTCTCCGCTGCAGGCACCGTGGGCGACGCCGTAACTTGTATCATAGCTCGTATTCAGACAGTAACCCTCGTTGCGATGGCGTACATTGGACTACTCCCCGAATTTTCAACGTATGTAAGACTCTAGACCAATGCAATACCTTGGTGATCGTGTATCAGTTCTTGTATACAACATTCTGTCCTCAAGACCACCTTTTGGTTGAATTGACTTGCTAACTGGCAACACAGGTGCCTAGGCTCCGTCGTGAAGGTGATTGTCGGACCCGAAGATGAATCTGCGGTTGAAGGACCCCAGAATGGCAGCCCAGATTGAGCCGGTTCAAGCGGTGATTCCGCACAAGACCCATCATCAAGGCAGCCGGGCAAGTCTGACGTATTTTGGGTACATGAGCAACTGCTTTGCCGCCGCTCAAAATTCTTCGAAACAGCTTTGAACGGGCGATGGAGCGAATCGGACGACAAGATAGTAAAACTCCCTGAGGACGACGCAAGTATACTTCGCCTCTGTTTGACCCTCTTATACACTGGCAAAACCCAGTTGTTAACGGAGATCACCGTGGGTGTAGCCACGTGACTGACGTCAGAGGTGGTATACGTGGAAGGTATTACTCAGGTGCACGGACTAGGGTCTCAACAAATACTCTCCCCCGCTCTCTCTCTCTGCTCAACAGCAGACTCCTCACTCCACACACTCTTTTCTGCAGATAGCAATACAGCTTGTTGTCCTCATATGCCTGCCTGCTCCTTACAGTGGGGATGTCGGCCCGCTACTACGACGGCGGAACTCAGAAGTCAGGAATGGTCACCCCAGGGCTGCAATTTGTGCACTGTGCCTTGTTTATATTCAGGCAGAAAAGCTTCAAGACGTCCGAAGCAGAAATCAACTCATCGATGAGATACATCAAATCACGACGGACCGGGGGAAATTCGGAGACATCGAGCTAGCCCTCCCCCACTTTGTAGCTTTCTTCTACAAAGATCTACCCGAATCCTGTCCACTGAGAACGTTACTTGTCAGGCTCTGGATATGCGCTGGGATAGACATCAAAGTCATCGATGCAGGCTTTATACCATTAATTCCCCAAGATTTCTTGGTTAATTTGGCGAGCGCATGGAGCCACAGTCGTGCCAACTCACGGGAATCAACATGGGTGGCTAGGGATTATTACTGTCCCGATACCGAACCGGAAAAACCGAAGAGCGAAGGAACCCACGGATCTGAACAGAGGGGCAGACCAAGGAAAAGCTAAGTCATTCGAACGCTTGGAAGGATGGCCAAGGGATATCAGAAGCGGATCAACGCAACGGTGAATTTAACCAACGGCACATCGATGCGCTCATTACATCCGCACCCAACAGCAAGTAGCAAGCACCGAGAAACACCGGACAATGAATTCCAAGAGCAGGGCGGCGTAGATGGGTATTGGTCATGCTTCCTCACTATTCTTGTCGAACTATAACAGTCAGAAGCCCACATGCTTCCCAAAGTCGCTTGGCTTTCAATACCGCGCTCATTCCTAAAATAGAAAGCGTCGCACATGGGACCACTCCACAACTACCCCCGTTCTTCAACCTATGACTATATTACCTCTCTCTTTCCTTTTTTAACCGGTCAACGGTGCTATTTCGATTCGAACGTATTCTGATTACCTCACCTCCGCATACGGCCATATATTTCTTTCTTTTTTTTCTTGCGTTGTTTGGCAGAACGGGTTTTCTTCTCAGGGTGTGAAGTATGCATTATTTTGCGTCTTGTTGGTACAATAATGGTTCCAGACTGCAGTGGCTGGCATGATGACTCGCAATGATTTGGGCCTTTCACGGTACGTCCGCGCCCTGCTCTTCGCCTAGGTCAAGATAATTTAGAGTGGCGAAGAAAGACGAAAAAATAACCACACCTCAAGGCAAAAGGAGGATGAAAGCTTGGTATATTTGCTTTTTCCTGTTGGCCTGGCGATGTTCATGATCTACAGCCGTGATATAGTTTCCACTTTTTTCGAAGTACGAACACTTTGGGCGTCAAGTTCCATAGGAATGCTCCTGCCGCCGATTTCATGGACAGGTCGCACGCAATCCAGCTCCCTCAAATGTCGCTGGATGATAGGTCTTTCGTCTAGTTCAGGCTTGCCATCCACCGTGTATCCGGCCCTCCTTTGTTCTCTGCGGCGTCGTGCCCAGAATAATAGCAAGACCGATGCCAGGCCGAGGAACCCGCCTACGCCTACGCCGACTCCAATGCCTGCCCGTGAGGCTTTGCTGAGACCAGGTGCGGGTGTCACAGGTGTCGATGCGGGAAGTTTGGTTGTAACGTCTGCAGAGTCGGTCGTCGAAGCAGTCGTCATAGTTGCGGAACGAGAGACAGTGGACGTGGTCAAGTCGGATATTGGCGGCGGCTCAATCGGCGGTGTTATCGTCAAAGCCTGGATGAAGAGCTGGTTGCGAGCATTACGCGGATCGTTTTGTAGTGATGCAGTTGGTACAGTGCTCCTTGGTGGTCCATCCCAGCCGTAGACTATGCAAAACTCAGTATTGCTCGTATATGTATGTAATTCTGACTCCTTTGGTTCGTGGTACATACCGCAAGCAAATGTCTCACTGGAAGTTACTGATATGTAACTCCCGAAATCTTGTGGAGCATTGTACTCCATGTACTGTCCTCCCACGACGGTGGGCAGTAGATCCGCTCTATTGCTCCGGTCAGTGACTGTCCTGATACGCAAAATGACAAGGATGCGACTGACAAAGGACAGCAGTGCCCTACTGTAATACCATTTGTCTGGACTGCTTTAGAGGTCATTATGTACCCCGTAGGACATTTGATTTCTCCAGTGTACTGTAAATTGCATGATGGTGAAGGTATGCAATCTCCGAATGGTGTTGTGCCGCTCTGCATGGGAGAGGGCTGAGGCGTTATCTGGTAACTATTCGCCATGTCCGGTTAAGGACATGTATCGCGCAAAGAACCGGGTGCCACTTGCTGTTTCCTGTGGCTCTCCAAGTGACCAGCAATTAGAGGGGAAAGAGTAGCCTGGTGGAATTGTGCAAGCCATAGCTGTATCCTGGGGCGAGGGACAGAAATTTTCGTGTATACTTGGGCAGGGCTTTGTTGCAGTCGTGAAGCCATTCTGGCCTGGAACAAACTGTAGAGCTCGCCTGCTTTCTCAGCAATCCGTCAGATACAATCGTCATAATTGGCAAAGTAATCAGGGGCAGTGCTTGGGACATCCGGGAGGCTGTGTTTGAAGGATCGAGTTGAAGAACAGCAGCATGTAAACTGTGCGGGATACGCCTTGCGCCTAGCGGGCTTTGAGTGCATCTCAAGTCGGTGATGCCACAATAAGTCCGGTATCACGATTGAGACTGTCGAGGTCAGACTCGTTTTTATTAGTATTTTCCGCATCATCCTCTTCGAAGGCGTCCATGTCGCGTCGTCCACAACTATCTCGGTGTCGTCCTGAAATGAAAGCATAAGGCCTGGTCAATTATAAGCTGCCGCTAACGCCTGCTCTCCGCCCCCATGTCGCTCAGCCCGGCTCCTTTTTGTTTGCGTATACACACTCTCCTGATAGGCTAGAGCTAACAATGATTTCGTGGACTGCGAATTGGCCGCTCTGAACGAGCTCGTCGATCGTGAGCATGCCCAGCTGGCTTCGCCTCAGCGGATTAACTGAGGCAGGATACATTATCGATTTATTCTAGCTCATTATTAATGCATGCGAGTAATTCGGCGCGGCCATGATACTGTGCAGTCATTGACTGATCCAACTACCTGCTAAGTAAAGATTCGTCTGGTCGAGACGTGCAATCCACATATCCACAATCGGAGCAAAGGTGGCGAACGCATACTCGACATGCAATCCCAAGGCCTTAGCGCTATATACCATTTGAATAAGCTGCGAGCATGCATGCAAGTACAACTCCCTACTTTCCTTTGAGCTGGAGCACCGGAGCAGGCACAACTGTACCCGCCAATTGAAACGATGCTTTGTTGAAGTCCTTAAGCGACAGTACAATCGCATGCAAACACGCTTAAGAAGCTTGGAATTTTCAGTAGGACGAGTCGAGTCAGAGAGTTCATTCCGTTTACGAAGATTGGACAAACGGAACATTTCAAAAGTCCACATGTTCATATTTCGTAACATAAAGGTTCCAATCTGCACTATGAGCTGTAAACCTATACGCAACTCCTCCTCTATAATCGTTAACGACGTTAACACATCATGCGACACCAGCGATTGCAAACGCTATGCTTACGAGTCCTGCGCTTCACATACCGTCAAACGCTCCGTGAGCCTCCTTCTACCAACGCATTCTTCGCCGCATCACCAAACGCTCCTCGTCCCAAAACGCTCCCATCTCCACATCATCAAACGCCGACATTAGAAATAAATATCTCTAGCCGTATGAGCAACACCCTCCCCATCCGCGCGCTCATCATACAGCCTCTCCCACGCACAATGTCCTCCGTGAAAATCCACATCACAGAGTCCACCCCTCCTCACCGCGACCCTCACCGCAACCCTCAACCAAACCCAATCCCCGACCCCATTCTCTTCACACACCACAAATCCCTCATCCTCTCCTGCGCCCGCGCCCTCTACGGCCACCCCCAAGGCAGCTTCGACATTATAACCTACACCACGCCGCTGTCGGCAAACATCTCTATCTTGCTCTCGGGTCGCTCGGCAGACAGGATACTACCTACGCTCTACGGCGCGGCGCTGATAGTGTACACGCCTACCTTTAGTTCAGTTTCAACTTCCACCTCCACGTCAGCTCCAGCCTCAGCTTCGGCTTCAGGGCTTGATACAAGGGTAGAAGAGATGGACAGGGAGAGGGAGAGGCCCTGGGCCCTCCTCGCGAAAGCCGAACACACCGTTAGCATACCCGGTGCTATGAGTGCTTTACTAGACGAGCTACGCCAGGGCGTGGGAGGGGTAATCGGTACGTCTGCCCTCTTTCAGAATTTACGGCTGTAGTTGAATACTTGGGTTGGGTTGGATTGAGTGTACGCGACTAACATGAACAGCGACTCTCCCACTAGACAGCACGCCCCTTGGATATCTAGAACGCCGTCCTAGGACTGTTCTTCGCGAAGCGCATGCTGCGGGAGCAGGGGAACGCGGGAATGCCGTCGATTTGTCCGAGGGCTAGCATGCGTGCTTTTGCTACAGGCTGGATCCAGGTCTGGAGGCCCGAGGGGGATGAGTGATTGTTCTATTTTCTTGTGTTTTGAACGGCTGCACGCTTCAGTGCTGCCATCATCGTCCAGTAGGTAGTCGCGTGTAAATAAAACATTAGCCAGCCCACTTCAGCTCACTCGTTCCACATACCTTCATCCACACTTCAGTTCTACAACCCACCCAGCCAAGATCATACCTGTGCAAGACAGACCCCACCCATATTTACTTACCACAAATCAATCGCCGTTCAAAGGTAAGCATCGCAACCGCACATTCACGCTCATTAATCAACGCAGTAAAAACCATCATTAATCCACACCAAAAACGAAAATCACATTGGAAGACGACTATCTAGAGATCTGGACCTAACGACCTGTGCCAATTGGATTTGCATAACCGGAACTCCCACTCGTCGGGCTCCGCGCCATCATGGGCTTAACATTGGGCACGGGACTCATCGGGTCGCGCTGACTGGAGCTCTGACTGCTCGTACCGGAACTCAGACTACCGCTGCCACGGCTGCCGTTTCCTCCGTTGAGTAGATTGGGAGCGTTGAAGGGATTGCCAAGAACGTTGCCAGAAGGTGAGTGCACATCGTCGAAGCCGTCGGTGAAGCCGGAAATGTTGGAGAGCATCGAGGAAGAGCGGCCCCGGCCGCCTCGAACGGAGCCTGGAGTGCTAGCGATTCGACCGTCGTTGTACAGGGGGAACGTGAAGCTGGTAAAAGGGTGGGCGTGAGGGGACATGGTGTTTGTGCCAGGAAGAGCGCCTTCAGGCGTAGCAGGCACCGACATATTTTGAGACTGCGAGAGGAGGTGCTCGAAATGTTGGATCATCTGCTCAATCTGAGCGGTTGCCATATAGTAATCGTTGGCGCGGCGCTCAAAACTGTTAATGTTGCTGCGATACTGTGCCTCGACTTGTGCCCTTTCCTGTTGAAGTGCAAGACGCTCTTGCTCCTTTCGTTGCTTGGCTGTGTATCCCTCCCTGTTAGCTGTGACAAGGCGGTCGTGCTGGTCGTTGAGCTTCGTCTGACGTTGTTGAAGGCGTTCCCTCTTCTGAATGGCGGAACTGATATCGGACTCCACGCTACGTACTTGACGCTCGATCTCAACCTTGATGTTATCGAATTCACCCGACACAGCTTCCTTGTTCTCTCGCTCCTTTTTCCATTCCCGCTTCTTGGCAGCAGCTTCTTCCACTTCATCTGTCGGTATGTCACCCATGGAACTCATCTTAGCAGTGATTTCAGCGGCGGCATCTTCCGCCAGACGAATGTTCTGTGTGAATTGCATCACACGTTGGCGCTGGCGTTCGTCGTTGCCTCCTGCATTGGCCAATCGGGTACCAAGGGTGTCCACCTCTTTCTTGATGGCAGTGAGTGCAGCCTTGTGGTCTTTTTTGTTCCGCTTCAGTCGATTACGTTGCTCTTGCAGCTGCTGATCAGTGGCGGCAATCGAGTTCTTCAGCGTCGTCGTTGGCGATGAAGGCCTCAATGTCTGGTGGGCTGGAGGAGACGTGACGGAAGAAATGGCTGGCCTTTGTAAGATTTTAAACTCCACACGATACATGGCACAAGCTCACCTTGCTCTGTGACCGGGCTCGGAGAAGTGATGAGGCTGGTAGAGTGGAAGACTTCGCCATCTTTGGTCCGCACAAACTCACACAGGTAGTTTGAAAGGCTAGTAAGACCAAAGATTTCTCCCACCCAAGCGCCCATCCTCTCGTCGCCCGGAAACCCCTCCGGCAGGGTCGACCGAATCCGAGTCGAACTCCAATCCGCACCGTTTACACGGACGAAGAAAGGCTTCGACTTGTCAATCCCAGATCCAGCATTCCCTGCTTGTTCCTGCGCATCATCGTACACTCCAGCACCACAAATACTGACACGAAAAGAAATGTCGGAATGTCCGACTTCTGAAATCCAAACACGATCGTCTTCCGATCTCCAAACAGCGTTTCCAATGTGATTAGCGTCTTTTGCGTTAGCCTCACCGGCGTCGTTCACCGCTCGGCTGCTTTCCATCTCTTTAAGAACTGTGACTTTTGTACTAGCAAGTGCAGCCCAAAACGGCTGCTGACTGCGAACATGTGTAGCCTGCTTCCTCTTCCTGCGGCTGCTACTCGCCTTATCCTTGTGTGTATGCGCCGCGGGTGAAGGCCCGGGGGGACGGCCATCGGTACTCGAAGAACCAGGGACTTCGGCATTCGAATCGATGGTGGCGGTAGATGCACGCTGGAGGTGGACGCCGGCTTCAGGGTCAGTCTTCTTGCCGGTCGGCAGCGACTGTGCTGCCTCCCGTCGAGATAGAGAGCGCCGTATGATGCGAACGACACCTTGGGCTAAAATGTGGATTCCCAGGAGGCTGCGGGGCCATCCGTGGGGGGTCGAGAAGCTTTCCTGAAAGGTCGGCATACTCGGAGGGCTCGACAGAAATTCTAGGCCTCCCCGGGCGAGCCCTGTATAGACAAAGTGGAGGATGTGTTGCCGAAGAGGCCTGAATCTGAAGAGATGATTGGAAAGAATGATGACGAAACAAATGAATATGCTGTTCGTCGTGCCGTTCTTTCCGGCTGCGGCACCCCCTAGTGCTATTGCAATGACGGCCTGCGCCAGGTCCAGCAAGAAGTTCTGTACAGGGACCCACAGGACCAGCCAGATGACCAGAATGAGGGCGTCAGCGAAGACAATGGTAAAGAGTGAAGGGGTCCCACCGGAACCCTGGAATATGTCGGTAAAGGAGGGGAAGGCAGAGAGGGCAGAGAGAGGGGTTCCGGCTTGGGGAGGGACGAAGGTGAGTGTGGCAAAGAGAAACTGCACCACGGTGAGGACGGTGGGCGGGAGCTGAAGGAGGATGATGAGGATGGCGAGGACGTCCCGCAGAGGACAGGACGAGAGAATGGTGGTGACCACGGTGAGCATGTTGGGCATGTAGACGGGCGGGGTCTTGGTCCCGGTGGTATTGACATTGGCAGCAGCAGCAGCAGGCGCGTGGAAGGGGTCGATGGAGTCATACTGGCGGCAGACCTCGAGGCCGTCGAGCGACCCATTCGAGCCTGCGCGCGCGCGGTCTTGCACGGCACTGCTGGACGCAGCCGGGGGGTTTGCGTAGGCACCGGCAGCAGCGTGCGAGTCTGCTGTTGCTGCTGCGGTGGAGGCCGGCTGCGTCATCGGGTTGTCTAGGTTGCTCGCGAGCGGCGGCGTCGGCGGCTGGCTCCTGCCATTGGCGTGGCCGTTGAGGTGCGGGTTGCTGCGCTGCTTGTTGATGCGCTTCCCGACGGGCGGCGCGAGGCCATTCTCTTGTCGCTTGTCGTGCTGGTTCGCCTGGCTCCTCTTCCCCTTCGCTACCATGTACGCGGCAGGCAGCGAGCGGAGAGCGCAGACACCGCAAGTCGGCTCGGCTGCAACACAGGACGAGCCAGACTGGGTGACGGCGGCGCTGGCTTGGGAGGGAAGGTCGATGTCGTGTGAGTCGGAGGTGTTTGGGAAGAAGAAAGCAGGCGTCGAAAATGGCAAGCAACGCTGCAGCACGTTCTGCACGCACCAGGGCGACGCCAAGGCACCAAATCTGTGTCGTCTGTCAGGCGCCACTATCCATCAGACGGTTCGCCGTGCAAAACGCTGCAGAAATTCCGGCGCTGCTGGCTTACGGAACAGCGGGCCCCGCTCGGCACGCCAATGAAGGAGACGTTTCATGTGCCTTCTGCTGCTTTCCTACCGCATCCCGCGACCATTGCACACGACAACCAGGCCCCAGACGCTGTGAGGCAAACCTACATCTCACATGTACCGTCGATCGGCCCGGCTCAGGGATCAGCGTGCCCGCGCCCACATGGGGACTGTCCTCGCAACGCCCTAGCCGCTTCCACCCTGCGCTTGCATGCACTCAGTCAGGCCCATTCACTCTGCTCGACTCGTCGCTGTCTCTCAGCGCGTCTGATCTGTCTCATTCTGAAGTTTGCAGGACCGGCCGCCGTCCGCGCAGCATGCTAGACAAACACCTCGGCTACCAATGACTGTGCAGCGGGCAACCATGTCAGCTCATCTTATTCATTTGCGAGATCCGGGGTTCCCCTGGGGAGTGCTTCGTTATGGCTGAGCGGACAGGATCGGCACCAAACAGGGCCTCTCAGCGTGTAGCACTGTACACCTCCGTTTTTCTTCTGATTTGCTGCGTCGAGCAAACTGCATACCCCGCCGCCTACATCGGGGATGCACACGACATTATCCAGCTGCAGCCTGCGCGAACGCCGCAATATCACACAGCGCCCTCACCAGGGAGATCGCTCGGCTGCCGTCGGAGCTTTTCGCATCTTCGATGTCCTGGTGGGAGCTACCTACCCGCCCCTCCATCACAACTTGCCGTGGCGACCGTTGAAAGCTTGAATCGAACAGCCACTGCCGTGCACATCGTGACGTACAAAACAGGAAATCCGGGCAAGTCACGCGTAACGGGCATGTAGATCATCCTCGGATAGCCGCCCCAGTCGATGCAAAATGCAGGTTGAGAAAAGCTTTACGGATTTGCGTTGCCAAAGTCCTCCTTGGCATCTGGCCTATCCCAAGAACTCTTTTCAAGCTCTTGCACCCGTCGGATAAGGTCCAGCGCCTTATTCCCGTACTTCTCCTTGGCCTGCTCTTGCTGCTCGAATGTCCTCTTCAGCATCTCGACCATGAAGGGCTTCATGGCCGACTTCTTCGCTGCCCTGTAGTCGTAGATGACTATGTCTTCGACGCAGCGCGCCGCCACCCTCCTGTGCAGCTCGGAGAGTATCAGTACATCCAGAATAAAATGGTCGGTGTCCGCCTCCGGCTTCGTTCGAAGTTTATGCAGGACGGTTACACGGTCCGGGAACTTGATCGGGCTATTACAGTCAACAACCATCGTGTGTATAAGCGTCGTAGCTCAGAGCTTCAAAGCCACTCGCGCTCTAGAAGCAAGCCTTCCCCACCATCATGCCCAAGCGCAAAACTTACAACTTGTAATCAGTGCGAATACTGCGCAAGATCATCCCGATCTCCGTCGGCGTCACCAAAGCTCTCCACTCATCCCTATGCTCCACATCCACAGCCGCAAAGTTCATCCCCCAATTGACCCTCGCGCTCTCCGCCCACCGATTATACGTAACGTTATTAACGTGCCCTATCACAAAGTCAACACCCCTCCTTCATCCAGCTGTGCTGCACGCGCGTACCCTGACAAGCATTAGCATCTACCTCACATACGCATGCGCATCCGCAGTTCGTCTTACCATGCTATCCTGCGTACACCCCGAAGCGCATTAGCCACCACTTTCCTTCAAATTGATCCAGGTTGGTCCATATAGGAGGTGAGGTGATTCTCATACCATTTCTCCCCACTGCACCTGCTGCCGGTAAAGCCCCCAGCGGTCCTTTCCCGTGAGAAACCCCTCGCTACCCGCGAGCATGTCGCGCCAGTGGGCGTTCACTTCGTGCAGTATCGCGCCGGCTTCGCCCGTTTGTGCGCCGTCCAGGCCGAAGAGTATGCATTTCCCGATGCGCGTCTTGAGGTCGGAGAGCCAGCGGGGGCTCAGCGAGGCTGTTGTAGGCGCGGAGAAGCGTGCGCGTTGGGCGAGAATGCGGGGAGGGGGGGTTCCTTGCGCGCGCCGCGCGAGGGGGCGCAGCGTGCGATTCATGTTTCTTTGCGGACTGGTAGTTTGGAGGAAGAGGAAAAGGAAAGGGGGAGAAGGAAGGTTAGTACAGCATTGTTCCGTAGGCAATGCGATTGTGCTGCCGTCGACGGGCCGAGGTGAACAGTACCTTTTGGCTTTTGCATTTGCGTCACTAGAGCTTAGACCCGCCCCTCATCATTCAACGAACCATGTTCAACTCATATCCCATCATCCTGCACACCCCTTAGACTAGTCTTTACATTAACAAACCTATAAAACCTACCCTACTCTACTCTTTCCCGTCGACCATGGCGTCTTTCAATCCCACGCTCCGCCACCAAGTAATCGCCGTCTATAAAGGTAGCATAGCATATCCAAAAATGTTCGCAATACGATTAAACTGGGCTAATTGCCGCAGAATTATTGTTTCTCGGGAGAGAATATCCGCTCGGGTACGAGTACTACAGGACTCGGCTGCGGAAGGCGTTCGCGAGCCAGAAGGATGTGACGGATGAAGCGCAGATTAAGAAGGGCATCGAACGAGCGCAGTTTGTTAAGAAAGGTGAGTAGTTTTTGCTTGAGGGCTATTTCGTTATGTGTTACCGCACGGTGTGGATTTGGAATTGTGGAAAAGGGACGGAGCAATTGACGAGTAACTCTCAACTAACGTATGGTATTTAGAAATAGAAGCATTGTACTATCTAAAGCGGTACCGCGCTCTGCGTCAACGCTACGACAAGATATAGAGCTTTCCGCCAGCGAAATGCGACGAGGATGAAATGCGTGGGATATCTCAAATGAAAAAAAAGGTACGCCGAATGCATACCCACGTTAGACTTTCTGGCACCACCATACGCCAATCTCCAAGCACTCTCCGCTGGAAGCGCCCCTTTCCTGCAACAAGTTCGTCATCATCGAACCCCACCAGCCCTGCCATTCTTCCTGGGTCTTCCCGCTGACTTCCTTTAGCAGGGGCTCCAGGCTCTCGATCATCTGTATGACTACGAGTAACGCTGTGTGTCGGAGGGCCGCTTGCTCTTCTGTGAGAACTCCGCTGTCGAATGTGGAATTCTTTTTCGTTCGCGCCGCTTCGCTTCCGCGACGGTTCGCAGTTTGCCTCTCCGCTGCGGCTTCACGCTCCCACCGCAGCTCGCCCAAAGGGATAGCGACTCTTCGGTTCTCCACACCCTGGAGAGTCTCGGTCTCTTGTAATAGCGCCTGCGAAATACGCGCGCACGGTGTAGGTGACAGCTTCCGTTTGTCCAGTGCCTCGGTTATCCAACTGTTCGAAGAGGCCAGAAATTTGTTGTGCACTTCGGTAAACGGGGTAATCGGCGAGATCATAAAGGTGCCGGTCGAAACAGCACAGGCATACTCCTGTGGGTTCTTGTTGGGTGGTGGCGGAGGGTGGGGTAGAATCGATCGGATGAGGTGGTCGGTCTCCCAGATTTCGAGGGCGCCTCCGGACTTCAGTATCCGTACCGCTTCATCCAGAATCCTCTGGGATGCCGAGCCTAGGGGCACCACCAGGCTCATGTCTTTCATTACCACGATATCGAATTCTCCGTCGTCAAAAGGCAGTGGCACCTTGCGTAGGTCGTGCTGGACAAATTTCCAATCTATATCCTGCTTTCTTAAGTCTGCTGCTATGGGCACGATGTCGAGGCCAGTGTATTCGACGTCCTCGTAGCCTAGACCATACAGGTACTCGTGGCACAAAGACGACCAGTATCCGCTACCGCATGCGATCTCTAGGACTTTCCGCGGCGGACGTTGGGGGTCCAGACTGGAGCCGAGCGCACGACCGAAGACGGATGTAGCAAGGATTGTATGTAGATTCTGGCGCTGAAGTTCGGCCAAGTCGCAGGGCAAGGGGTACGGCAACTCTCGAAGGTACCGGCGGCCATGTCGCAGCACGAAAGGGTTGCTGAGTGTTGTAGAATCGTCGGGTTTGGTGCTTTGGCCTGTCGAGTGGCTCGAGACAGAGCCCCGCGCTGCATCCATCACAGCTGCTGGTGCGCGCAAGGAAGAGGCGGCGCTCTCTGATATGGTACGTCCAAGATTGTCAGTCGTGGTGAAATCCCATTGCTTCGCCTCTACGGTCTTGGGGCGGACAGGTGTACCGATGGCGTCGCCGCCAGGGTAGCGATAAGAATACTGTGTTCAAGTCAGAGGCATGCCTTTGAGACAGAACGTCGCAGGAGAGCAAGCACACCAACTTCCACTCGGCCATTTTCAAACCCTTGCCCCACTGTTTTTAGCGGCCAGCTCTCGATATTAGACCTTTCCTAAGTCATCCGAAAAGCACGTGTAAAGCCGGAACATCGGGGAGCGACAAATATATGAGCAGGCGGGACGAGACGAGGACGATGCCTGTCCTGCGGGAGGAGTGAGATGTTGGACCTGCGCAGGACGGACTGATAGCCTGCTTGCGTTTCCGTCCGGCGGTATAAAGGACAGTGATGGTGGTGCCACTCGGCTGGGCGTGGGCGGCGGACGGACAGCTCTCAGACAGAGGTGCAACAAGCGGAGGGCTTGAGGTGTCCGTCTCCAATCACAACTCATCCTGCTCTGAAGCACACAACTCCGCCCTAGGCCGCCGTTTGGCACAGGACAGGGAGGATGTGCGGCGCATCCCAACGCGGGGGCGGCATACGAAGCCTGTTTGACGAGGATCCATGTTGGGATGGACGGATGGGGGTCTTGAAAGAACAGACAGGCACGCAAGATGATGCAAGGGCTCGAGGACCGGAATCTCACTAGATGTAATGCGATTGCGTGCGCTACGCCCAACCGCTATGTAGCCAACATTGAATATTAAATCCAATACGTGAACTCGTGAGGAAGGCGTGAGAGCTGGTGGTGGAAGGCGCGATGATGTGCCACGTGATCGGATTTTGCCTGGGCGGAATAACGCCGGGTTTGGCGAGCGAGAGCTTCGCGACATGCGATAGCATTGCTACACTCTCTATTCTTTGCCCAGGCTGCCCCAGACGCTTGTCACGGTCAAATCTTCATACTTGAGCCTGCTTGAATAGCTGCACTGGTTTTCGCCGTCTTCACCAGGGTGTGGGCGCGTCCTTCTCCAAGGTTCTGTTGTCATCTATTTCGGCGTCAACCAACCTCTTCCCACTCAACGACTTGCGACGGGGGCGACGGGGGCGACGGGGACGACAGGCGCCAGTACCATACAACATTCACACACGGACCAACGAATCTGGCCTCTCATTACCGTGGCTGCAAACACCTCTACACCTCTACACCTCTCACACACTCGCTCCCCGCGCATACGCGACCGAAGTTTGCACGGCACCTCGATACTCGATACATGCCCCACGGCCACGCGCGACCCAGTGCAGCACATGACGGCGCGTTGTAGAGCCGCCCATGTTAGAACGAAGAAAAGCGCGTCTCCGATCCCCTCTACCGACTTGACCCGCGCACAATACGTACCTCCCCCGGGCGCCCACCCACCTTCACCGCAGCTGCCCCGGGCTCCTCCTGTCCTTGATCCCGCAAAGTCTGTAGATGGCCGACTACTCGGCCTATCAAAGGGGACCAGGTCACGCTTTCTACCCGCAACACGCACAAACTCACCTCCCGTCACGAAACCTCCCAAACCGAGTGCGGTCGCCGATTACCAGCGGTCGTATACCTTTCAGTAACTCGGACACTCCTTCTCCTTCGCGTTCGCCCGGCGCACAGTCGCCGCAGCAGTTCGGCATGTTCAACCAGGCGCATGGCCACGGCAGCCAAGCCCATAACGTGATGATGAACGGAGGCAATAGTCACCAACGATACACTACGCAGATGAATCTAGGAAAGCCTTTTCAACACAACCCAAGCCATCAACACCACGGCACGTACCACCAGCACCAGGAACACGGGACGGGCGCGCACGGGAATCAGTTCAACCACCAGCACAATGTTTCTAGCGGCGGCATATCGAGCGTACAGCCTCACTTCGGACAAAACCATATGCAAAATGGTACGCCGGGCAGTGTCCATAGTGGGCTCAACAAGCCGGTCAGTGAACATTGGGCAGAACAAATGAAGTTGGCACAAACGGCAAGGGAAATGACGCAGTCCCATTCGCATGCCAGGAACCACCC
Organism: Bimuria novae-zelandiae CBS 107.79; assembly: GCA_010015655.1. Lineage (NCBI taxonomy): Eukaryota > Fungi > Ascomycota > Dothideomycetes > Pleosporales > Didymosphaeriaceae > Bimuria > Bimuria novae-zelandiae. The sequence goes on along the minus strand of ML976701.1, from coordinate 506,559 downwards.
GAGCGTCAACAAAAATGTGATAGCTGGCACGAACAACGGTGGTCAAAAGGAGTCTGACAAAGAGGAGCGTAATAGACCCGCGGGTCAGTTGCAGGATGGCAGAGAAAACCATGTCTGGACTATACTTGACTTTGGCGGGCAGAACCTGAAAACCTTGACGTCAACCTTGTTCCAGTACGGATTCCTCACCAAGCTTTATCTCAACTGCAACAAACTTTCCGCACTCCCTGCAGGTGTCGGAAAACTTAGGAACCTCTCTCACCTTGATGTATCGCTGAACGAGCTGCGCACACTGCCGCCAGAGATCGGCATGCTCGTCAACTTGAAGCAACTACTCGCTTTTGATAATAACATCAGTTACCTCCCACCGGAGCTCGGCTCGTTATTCCAGCTGGAGATACTCGGTATCGATGGCAATCCGATTCCCAGCGAACATAAGGAGATTATCATGGAAGAGCACGGAACGTCCAAGTTGATTGAGCACTTCCGTGAGACTGCGCCAGGTAGGTTAATCACTACTGATTGTCTTAAATGTGTGTTTCTAACCCGACCAGGTCCTGAGGCACCCATGGAACGAGACATTATTCAACTTGACGAAGTAGGTCCCGAACAAGAAACGGTTTCTGCTCTCAGTTACAATATCCTGTGTGACAAATACTGCACTCCTTCACAGTACGGATATACTGCTAGTGGCGCTTTGGACTGGGAACATCGGAGAGAGACCATTCTTGCCGAACTCCGGGATCGAAACGCTGACATACTTTGCCTTCAAGAGATTGACCTGGAAAGCTACAATGATTTCTTCCGGCCGGCTCTAGCGCACAATGATTACAAGGGAATGTTCTGGCAGAAGACACGGGCAAGGACCATGGCAGACAAGGACGCCAAACTCGTAGATGGTTGCGCCGTGTTCTACAAGAACAGCAAGTAAGTTTACCTGCGCTTCCGTTATTGCCTTTGAACTAACAGCATAGGTACGTGTTGTTGGATAAGCAAGTTATCGACTTTACGAACATCGCAATCAATCGTCCGGACATGAAGGGAGAGCACGACATCTTCAATCGCGTTATGCCCCGAGACGACATCGCAGTCATTGCGTTCCTAGAGAATCGAGCAACAGGTACGAGGCTGATCGTCGGTAACGTCCACGTGTTTTGGAATCCCGCATTCACCGACGTCAAAATGGTGCAAGTGGCGATTTTGCTTGAGTCGATCACCAAGTTTGCGAACAAGTGGGCAAAGATGCCTGCTTGCACTGACAAGGTGCTCTATCGATATGCGAACGGCGATGACGAGGACGAGAATCAGGAAGATAACACGAAGGCGCCAGGACCGTCAATGGAATATGCAGATGGCACTCAGATCCCCCTTCTATTGTGCGGCGACTTCAACTCGACGCCTACGTCTGGCATCTACGATTTCATTAGCAACGGTAGCATATCCCACGAGCACGAAGATCTCGGCAGCCGCAAGTACGGTAACCTGACAAAAGACGGCATTTCGCACCCCTTTAGTCTCAAGTCCAGCTACTCGCCAATCGGTGAGCTCAAGTTCACCAACTATACTCCCAACTTCACTGGTGTACTGGACTACATCTGGTACTCGACAAACACGTTGCAGGTGGTTGAGCTCCTCGGCGATATCGATTCGGAGTACCTGAAGCGCGTGCCTGGATTCCCCAACTACCACTTCCCATCCGACCACGTTGCCCTGTTCGCCAAATATGCAGTCAAGGGCCGAAAAGAGAAGCGGGCCATTGTAGAGCCGGATTTCGGACCGGGACGAGATCGCGACCGGGACCGACAACGGTAAAATGACCTTTTCGGTTGACTTCTTCTTGGAAATGTGTGCATAGGCGCGTTCGTGGATCTCCTCGTCTGTCATGTTTGGGCGTCATCAGTCGGTGTTTGGGTTTCAGGTCCTTTTTCCCATGTTGACGGTCACGGAAGGTATATAGGGCTGGATTAGTGGTAGGTTCAAAGCAATTTGACATGACGTTTGTTGTGTTTTGTGGATTGCTCAGCATCTGGCTCTTGGGTAGTGGGCCTTGGGCAACGCTCGTTTAGCTCTTTTGGCAGGGTTTTTGGCTCCTTTTCGGGGGCTGTAGGGTGTTTGGGAGAGGTGGATGTGTATCTGGCGGAGAATGGTCTGGATTATGTTTGTCTTTAGTGCTGCGGATGTATGAGTTAGATAGCAGAAATGAGCCGTGTCTCCTCCCTCTGGGGTTGGATTGACTAGCGCTTCACTGTTCAACTGGGACGCTCGACTGCTGGCAATGGTGTGTGACACGGTGAGGGATTACAGAGTGGCGGTCTGCGTACACCGTGTCCTGGGCGCCATGCACCAGGGTCCAGCGACGGTTCGCTTGAGCTTGGATCAAATGCGCCTAGCCCAACTTCCATCGTCATTTCCTTCTCAACGTCTCCTCGATCCAGAGGCACAACTACAGTTCACTCCACACTGTACGCCTCCCTAGAACGGCACCTTAATTCCATACAACACCCAATATGGCAGCCGCCGGCGCAAAAGAGCTCCAGCTCGACCCCAAGTACGACGATTACGACTACCCCACCACTGCACCCACCCCCCAGAACGGCCACCCCGGCCACACGACGCCAGAGCAGGATGCGCAGGTCCACCAGCTCAGGGCGATGCTGGAGCAGGCTGGGTACACCAAGAACTTGGACACTTTGACTCTGGTGCGTCAGAGAGAAGTCGAGAGTCAAAACAGCACTGATTTGTTTACAGCTGCGGTTTTTGCGTGCTCGAAAGTTCAATGTGGAGCTCTCCAAGCAGATGTAAGTGCGAACAGGTACTAAAGATACGGATGGAGGTGATTGACGCTTGTGCAGGTTTATCGACTGCGAAAAGTGGCGGGCAACGTACGCGGATGTGGGTGTTAAGGAGCTGGTGCGCAACTTCGACTACAAGGAGCGGCCGCAGATCTTCAAGTACTACCCGCAGTACTACCACAAGACAGACAAGGTATAATCTGAACCTACATTCCACCTGCCCTCAAGAAGCTGACGCCGCCCAGGATGGCCGCCCCGTCTACATCGAGCAGCTCGGCAACGTCGACCTCACCGCCATGGGCAAGATCACGTCGCAAGAACGCATGATCCAGAACCTCGTCTGCGAGTACGAGAAGATGGCCGATCCGCGCCTGCCCGCCTGCTCGCGCAAGTCAGGCTACCTCCTCGAGACGTCGTGCTCCATCATGGACCTCAAGGGCGTCGGCATCGCCAAGGCCACGTCCGTCTACGGCTACCTCCAGGCCGTGTCCGCCATCTCGCAGAACTACTATCCCGAGCGCCTCGGTAAGATGTACATCATCAACGCCCCTTGGGGCTTTTCGGGCGTCTGGAGCATGGTCAAACGCTTCCTCGACCCCGTCACCGTTGAGAAGATCCACATCCTCGGCAGCGGATACCAAAAGGAGCTGCTCGCTCAGGTGCCTGCTGAGAATCTACCCAAGATATTTGGTGGATCGTGTGCGTGTGAGGGCGGCTGCGAGTTGAGTGACGCGGGCCCGTGGCAGGACCCGGAGTGGGTGAGGACGCCCAAGTGGGCGAAGAAGAACGAGGACAAGAGCGCTATCGATAACACAAAGCTGCCTGAGCCGACAGAGGGCGGTGCCCAGCAGCAGCTGACGGGCGCTGGGCCCGAGGGCGTGGAGCCTGCTGCGGCCCCGGCCGGCGCGGTGAACCCTAACGCCCACCACGCAGCATAAGGGGCTCGTTTGACGGTACATGGTGCATAGGGGTGAGTAACGCGCGAGTGTTCGGCGTTGCTCGACAGGAGGACGAAGGCTGTCAAGAGAGTTTCCTATTCGTCGGCTTTCCTTGCGCTTTTCTGAACCGAAACTTCAGTATAGACGACCGTGGCTCGCGGTAGGTAGGCAGCGGAGAATGACCGCTTTACATTGGGCAACGCACATAGTTTGGGAACCTAGTCTTATCGTCTTCCACGTCTCGCTGATGTTCTTTGTCTCAGACCTTGACATACACCTCGTCCACCCGTTTCTTTGTTATTTATGTCACGTTGCTCCTAGCACCAGCAAACTTCACAACTCTCTTTCCCATTACTCACAACTTTGGACGACATACTCATACCCACTATACTTGTTATGTACCTCTTTTCCATCCAAACCCACTCCAACGCTCGCATTCACACCTCACTGAAAAGTCATGCTCCCGATACCACCCACACCACACATCCCCCTCACCCCCCGCGCCTTCTCGTTCTCCGCCTCCGCAACGACCGCACCCGTACACGTTTCCCTGCACATCCCCCTTCTTGCTCTCGCCCCTGCGCACTACCACCCTGGGTGCTCGACCGGGCCTGACCGCGCGCAGCACCGCCTCAACCTCGTGCACAGAGCGCTGAGTCAGATAGCGCATATACAGATAGAGCTTTGGACACCGACGCCTTGGGAAGGAGGTGTTTTGGCGGGCGAGGAGATGGATGATGTGAGGGAGACGTGGGAGGGGAAGAGGAGGGCTTGGCGGGAGGAGGAGGGGAGGCGGTGGGACGCCCTAATGGGGAAAGATGTGTGGGTGCTGCGTGGAGTGCCGAGGGGGGAGGGGGAGGAAGTGGGTATGCCCGAGAGCTGGCAAGGGGGCGATGGGGTGGGGAGTGAGGAAGAGGGGAGAGCGGCGTATAAGGAGGGCGTGTGGACGCTGCCGATACTCCTGCAGCGTCACGGTGTTGCGCTGGGGAGGAGGGGGGAATTGGGAAGGGAGGTCGAGGGTCTGACTGCGGCGGTGGGGAAGTTGAATGCGTATGTGCAGGATGGGGTGAGGATGTTGAGGTTTCTGCCGGGGGAGCGGTGCGTGCCCGTGGTGGAGTTTTACCAAGCTGCGTCAGGGCCGGTGGTCTGGGAGGAGCAAGCGGTGCGGAATCTCCTCCTCCTGCTCACGGCTTTTGAGCGAGAACTGAACGTTCTGGCTACGCCGTACCATCTCCTTACCTACATCCCTCTGAGTCATTTCTTGTGCAAGCGCGAGATCGCAAGCTTAAGATGGGAGAGAATACTCCTGTGGAAACACTTCCGAGAGGAGGCGCGCGAGGATAGAAGGGGAGGGATGAGGAGGCAGAGAGCGTGGAGGAGGAAAGTAGAGAGTTGGTTGAGGGGTGTGAGGGAGGAGGATGAAGTTGTGCAAAGGAGAGATGAGCTACTTGGTGAGGAGGGCATGAGCTGGTGGGAGCGGCTCGACGAGATGCTATCCAGCCCCGGGGCTGGGCAGCTGGTGCGGGAGATTGGGCGACGCACGGGCGGGAGGGGGAAGAGGGTGGCCGTGGGGTTGGGTATTGACGAAAACCCTTCATCGCATGAGATGTCTACGCCTAGCGACGCCGACGAGGCGGAGGAGGAAAGAGGTGCAGCGAAGACACAAGACCGAGGGCATAAGAGACAAGACTCCCTCCCCGCTCCACCCCCGCCTTTCCCACACATCTCGACACTGTCTTTCCCGCTCCCACTGCGTGGTCTCGCTGCGTCCACGCTTCTCGCGTATATCGACCTTCTCTCCAACCTCGTGCTCCTCGCTGCATCTGTTTCTTCTGAGGATCTCCGCGAATTTGTCCAGACGGCGAGGAGAGATTCCAGGAGAGCGAGGGAGACGCCGCTCGAGGGGCTAGTTAAGCTAGCGGAGAAGGTTAGTGTGGGGGAGGAGGGCGTTGAGGCTCTAAGGAAGGATGTGGGGAGGTGGTGTGGTGAGGATACTGGGAATTGGGGGGAGGGGGTTGAGGGGATGGTGGCGAGGGGGTATAAGGAGGGGAGGAGGGCGGTTGGGTCCCACTACTCCGTGGAGCGGTCTTCCTCTTTAGACGTAGATGAACATGGGCAAGGGGATGGACATGATGATTTGGATAAGGAGGAGAAGAAGCCAGAAGAGGAAGGCGAGGTTGTTGGGAATAGGAAGACGCTGGTGGGGTTTCTAGAGAGGTATGAGTTTGGAGAGGGGTTTTTGGTGCCGGGGAAGATGAAGGTGGTGAGTTTGTTAGAGGCGGAGGAGGAGCGGAGGAAGGTGAAGAGGGAGAGGAAGGAGGGAGGTGATGGCCATGGAAATGGAACAAGACAGACTGGGCACAGTGCAGCAAGGATGGATGATGAATAGCTGTTGAGGCTGCATTCTGTATGGTACGGTAATACACTTGTTCTTCGAAGCCACCGTGCCCCAAACCACCTTCATTGACCGCGCGAGATGTGGATCCCCTGGGACGCTGCCAGGGTTCGACATCGATAGTCGCCTGCGCCATGATCTTCTTCATCCTCTCAATCACATCTTCCTGACTCTATCTAGGCGGTTGCGGAGCCTCGCTAGCGACCTCGACGTCCAGAATCGACTGCGCCATATTCTTCTTCCATTTATCGACTAAGTCTTTCTGAATCTCCCCTGCAATCGGAGCAAAAATGTCATTGTTGTATGTCGCGTCATACTGTAGGTACTCGAATACAAAGTCTATCTCGTGGAAACTGCCTTTTGCAGATAGCAGTTTGGATAGCGCCTCATTGGATTGAAAGAAGAAGGTCCTCAATTTCGTTATAACCTTTCCCGTTCCTAGGTCCTTCTCGTATATAGCCAGACTGATCCAGAACGTCAAACGAGCCTGCAGATTCTCTAAACTTGCGGATTTTACACTGTCGGCGATTGAGACGAGCACCTTGTCCAGCTGCGGAAAGGCTGTGGCGGGCAGCTCAATGCCTTCAAGGGCCGCAAGCATGATCTTGTGGTGAAGCTCTTCGCGCGCGACATGGAAGTCCATTCGCTTAGCCGTTTCGTTGCCCGATTGTATGCAGGTCGCGATGCTGCGAACATAGTAGTCGAAGCACTTCGCTCGGAATGACGCAACTGCAGCAAGATCCTTCGGATCTAGCTTCTGGTCCTTGATTTTGCCTTGCACGGTGGCTGCGAGTTTGTTGGAAGCATCGGCCCAGAAGGTTTCAACATTGTTCTTGATCGCGCTTTGTGCTGCCTGCGCTTCGTTTGATAGATTAGCTCTAGGAAGACTGATGAACCAGGCTGTTTGGTGATGTTCTTGATCCGGAAATGGACCGTCGGGTAGATCAGCCGAGTTGTTCATCGTTAGGTCTAGGATGCAAGATGGAGAGGTGACTTTATTGGATTGAAAGGTTCAGTGTTATTAGATGGTTCACAGCACGAGTCGCTCAACATCACCGGTGTATAAATATCGGGAGTCAAAATTCTATTAATATCGTGTTTGGTGATGTTGGCGGTACGCAGCGAGAGGCTGGCTGAATGCTAGCCCAAGATGGACATCTCTCCCCAGGAGTGGTGAACTATTGGGAGCTCTAGGCGATTAAGCAGGCAATAGTAGGCGCTGCAAGGCTCGCGTACGGTGCATTGGGCGATAGCCATGTTCGAGACTCATGTCCAGGTCGTCCTTAGAACACAGCTGAGGATCTAAACAGCAAATGACAACGATCAAAAAGAGCCACTAGAGTGAAGATTGGAAGGAACCAATGGTAAAGCCAGCCATGTGCCTAGATTCCAAGGTTCAGGGTCTAGTGGCTTCGATTTTACGTGCCCTACTGAGAAGGAACTTGGACCTACAATTTGCGATATTTCTAGCGATCTATAAATCCACCTCCTTGTAATATAAGGAAGTTCCCAAATCAAGCGCGGCGTACATTTGCTTACGATGTATCTTTAGAGGGTAGAGGCACCGTTCCCGTCTGGCTTGCTACCAAAATACATTTTCCGTTGGGCGTTAGTTATCGCTTTCGGAAAGCTAGATCGTTCTGAATTAAGAAGTTTCAGTGTTGCTGCCTGTGGTATGCATCTGTGAAATCCAAGTCGAGTAGAGTATGGTCTGAAGTGTTCTCTTGCACTAAGCTCCCCAAAAGGGTTAGTCGGCTCGCTTACGCGTGGCGACTATCGTTCAACATCTTGCACCTCACCAGTTCTTTCCCAAGCATTTCCAAGCTCATCCAAGGATACTGGCGCATCACACCCGATACGATGAGATGTGGGGCTCCGAATGCTCGGAAGATATCTATCACCGCTGATGATGTTTGTTTTCCCGTGATCGCAGCGACTGCAGTGATGGCGCGCGACGAGTTTCGCATCCTCCACTTTCGCGTTTTAGTTGCGTAGCGAGGATTCTGGCATTGTCAATGCAACGCTTATGTTACAGGCTAAGTTCATTATCGATGGGAATGGTCTCAGGGTCTGGCTTTGATAATGGCTCTACTCGCTGCTCTCGCGCTTCTCCGCGTGGTGCTGCTAGACGGGTTTTTGCGCTCACCAGCGTCGGCCGTGTTCTGCTTCGTTTCTTCTGCTTCTTGCTCGCGATGGTGATTGATCTCACGTCGTGCTAATTTTATAGACTTTTGTTTGTTGCTGGCAGCGCCGGTCCGCTACGCCTCCTGCGCCCTCACCGCGCGCATCTCTGCCCTAATTATTATGTATTAATCCAGTGCGCCCTTCTGTGGCTGTAACTATCGCGTTATAATTGCTGTATGTCGCATGATCTGTTCTGCTCGTTTGTAACGAGAAAAGAAAGCCTATAGACAGCTAACCTACAGATACCAAGCATCTTTACGAGACTTCCGAAATTTTCTCCAGCTTTTCTATCACAACCAATCTTTTTGTTATTCGGTGCATATCACAGCATCTTTGCAAATATGCATTCCTCCGTCCTACTTTTGAGCAGCACGTTCGGCCTCGCGGTAGCTAAAATGAGCCCATATATGCTGTATGGCGTACCGAAAGATCCTGGCATTGATATTGACGAGATGGAACAAATGGGAATGGCTTCATTTGACGTTGTGTCTGCAGCAGTGGACAACAGTACACCAAGTCTAGCGGAGCCGTGCGCTGTAGTCAGCAGTGCGGTACAGGCTATTCCATCAGGGAGGCGAAAGGTTATCCCAGCTGAGGTCGCAGTCAAATGTCTACAGTCTGTACCGCTAGATGTCAACGGGAACATGCAGCTCATAGACGACTTGAAGCTGTATCTAGAGTGGCAGAGTAATATCGCGTTCTTGGCCAATCCCCCTCCGGACTACACCGAGCAGCCAGTGGACTTGATGGGGGAGATGGACAGCATGAAGAAGCAATTGGCGTCTAATGGCTTCAATAGCGAGTACGACTTCCAGGTGGAGTTGAGCAAGCTCTTCACACGGGCATACGACAATCATCTTACATGGAAACCTGATATTCTCGCCGGTGCCATACAATTTCAACGTCCTGCGGGTACCGAACTCGTCTCGGTGTCATCTGATGGTAACCAGCTGCCGGAAATATATGCCTATCGGGACCTTCAGATCGCGAAGTACGATACCTCATTCAAGCCCTCTCCTGTCAGAACTATCAACGGCGTAGGAGCGGAGGAATACTTGCAAACGGTTGCTACGCAGGCCGATTTCCACGATGCGGATACTCGATGGAACGCTCTTTTCCCGAGCCAGGCGCTCCTTGCTTCAGGTGTCACGTATATGGGATCGTTCAGGACCGGCATGTACCAAGGGCCGAACACAACCATAGACTTTAATAATGGCACATCAAAGTCGATGATGAACCTTGCGGTTGTAGTTGGTGACTTCAAGGGAGTTACAGACGGGAAAACCTTCTTTCAGAAATTTTGTACAGGCCCTAAACCGACTGCCAATCCCACAGCTACCACTCCAACTAATGGGACCAACACGACTACGCCGACACAAACAGCAACACCCTCACCATCACATGTTGGCTATCCGAAAGCGGTTATGCTAAACCCGAACTTGTCACTTGGTGGTTATTGGATCAATGACACTGGATATGATGTGAGTTTCTGGGATGATCATGGTGGACTTCAGACTGATAATTCTTAGGATGTCGCTGTCATGAGCATACCCTCATATGAGTCGCCCGATGTCCAGCTCTACCAGAATCTCATGCGCGACTTCATTCGAATGTCTGTCAAAGCTGGGAAAACGAAGATGATCTTTGATCTGCGCGGTAACGGCGGAGGCAATGCTATCCTCGGCTACGACTCTTTCAAGCAGGTGTTTCCTCAAGCTGATCAGGAGCCATTCGGTGGCTCACGATTTCGAGCGAACGACGCTTTGAACATGGTAGGTAAAATAACGAGTGATTTCAATGCCAACAAGACGTTCGCGCAAAGTAACCAGACGGCGTTTAGGGGGTCATTCAGACCGCTCACCAAGAACGATGTGGTTCTGTTCCTGAGCGGATTCAACTTTCAGCACCAGCTCGATGTCAATAACAACGCGCTTAAAAGCTGGGAGCAGATGTTCGGTCCTGAGACGGTCAATGGCGACAAGTTCACCACGACGCTTCGATACAATTTCTCCGATGAAGCGAGCTATACTTACCAGGGTTTCTCCGTCATCGGCTTCTTAAAGAACGCAAACGAGACGAGCACACCGCAGCCTTTCAAAGCGCATGACATTGTCATGGTAAGATCCCAATCTTGTTTGTTTCGATCGCACACTGACCGGTGCTAGCTTCACGACGGCATGTGTTCTTCAACATGCACCCTCGTCTCAGAGCTTCTCAAAAACCAAGGCGGTGTGCGCACCATCGCCGTCGGCGGCCAACCCAAATTCGGCCCCATGCAAGGTCTCGGTGGGACAAAGGGTGCTCAGTCCTTCGCGTACAACGACATCCAGATTCGCATGCGGATCGCCTACTTGTAAGCATCCTCCACCCCCTCATTTGCATCGCGACCTGACACTTACCTCCAGCCTTGGCTCTCCCGAACAACAAGCCGAATGGAATAAAACCACCTTCGGCAAAACCGCTTTCGCAGAGCAACTGTTCAAGCGAACAGTCTACAGCGGCAGCGGTCCTGCTGGCGGCATCAATCTCAAAGATAACCTGCGCAAGGACGACCCCTCGAAGACACCATTGGAATTCATGTATGAGGCAGCTGATTGTCGCATGTTCTACACGGCGCCGATGATCAATGACGTGACGATGTTGTGGAAAGGTGTCGTGGACCGCATGTTCAGGAATGGCACGGCGAAGTGTGTGCAGGGCAGTACAGGGGATAAGAGTAGTGTTAGTGGCGGTGGGCAGAAGAAGAATGGGGGCACACCACTGCCGAGTCGGACGGGGACAGAGGTAAGTAATGGAGCTGGGCAGAGGTGGAAAGCGAGCGGGTTGGGGTGGGCGACTGTCGCTATAGCTGTGAGCTTGGCCGTATGGGCTTAGAGGTGATTGGTTACGAATTTACGCTTTTGCAATGCGTTTTTCGATGTACTATACACTCGATGAAGAATTTCATTTCATTTATTATGCATATTTAGTGTTAGTAGACAATAGCAACGCCCGAAATGTCACAGAATCTGTGCACAAAACATATATTTGGTGTACTATTCAAATGTCCACCTTATTTTGTCCATCGTGGGGTAACAGATTGGATTTAGAGCTTCAATCGGTACGATGAAGTGGATGAAATTTCTCCTCAATAAACAAAAGAGGCCCATTGGTGCGAAAATCAAGATAACCCGAGCGTATGTAGGTCAGCCGGGAGTTGATAGAGAATGGGCCATGAAACTACAGGCTCGGAAAGCAGAAGCCTTCCCTGCATGAGCTCAGAGCTCGCAATGACTATATTCCTTAAGCACTAGAGTCATAGAGGTAGATGTATGTGTTTGCAAGTCCTGTATCGGCATCTCGGATGACGCAGTTATAACCTCATGTGAGACAGCCCAACGGGCAAACGCCTTCGTTTGTTATATAATCGCTTGATACTTCAAGCTAAGATAATCGTGGAAGCGCCTGAACGCTTACGTCGCTATGTCTATGTGCGTAGAGTCGTACTTGGGATCACTGAGCTTGTTGTAGCTTAAAGTACATAGAAACTCGTACCCTAACCGTCCGCATAGCACCTTGATACGCGCTGGGCTTCTTAAGGTGCTTCTAAACGTTGCAATATAAGACTTTTGCACTTGAGTAACATACAGGCCCGGTGAGCAAGTCTCTTACCTTGAAGCTGACGGATGTCACTGCTCTTAAGATGTATCTCACAGCGAAGCTGGGGTAAGAGGCAAACGGCGAGTTAGACTCTCACCCGGTACAGATTCCGTACTATACCTTTACCTTAGGGCGTTTGCGTGGCCAGTGCCCTCTTCTTGTCGTATATATACCCCATCCTTCAGTCCTAACCTTCCTCCTACTTCTTTCCACGCCACCCACCGCCACTCCTTTGTCCACTATCTCCTTTCATAGCATAGACTCCTTCCAGGTTTCCTTCATCGGACGTCGACCATTCATTTAGATTCCGACATGCGTAACGAAAACCAACTTATGAACGCTATGGCTCTCAACGGTGGCAGCGTCGTGGCTTCCGGTAGCCCGGTCAATGAGTCCTCGAAGGTCAGTCGCTTACTACCAGACTACGAGCAGTTATTGAGCGTTTTGTTAGGTCCGCGACCTCCTGGACGTCAAACAGCTCGTGCTCGCCAACGCGCGTGTCCTCTATGGTAGCGAGTCCCGCAAGTTCTTTGGTAAGTACCCAGTCCACGCTTGAAGCTTTTTTGACGTAGGCATAGACTTCGTTACCGGCTCCGACACCAGTGGCAAGTACGTCTGCGTCCTCATCTGCTCCCTTGACGGCTATACCCGCATTCTCCGCAAGGAAACCCACACCGATCCGCTGGAGGCCGCTCGTGCTCTTGCCAACGGTCTGATCAAGGATGCTGGTACACTCTTTAGTAAGTTTGGCTCCTCGCTTCAAAGATGGAGTCACAGTCGCTAATATCTTATAGCCAAGGTCGATATCGGTGACCAGCTCATCGGCCAGCAAGGCTATCGCGAAGAGGACGGCAAGTTCAAGCTCGACGAATACAAGCCTGTGCAGCGCTTCTCGGGCCCGGTGGACGACACGAAGACCCTTCGACCGGAATACCGTCACGGCGACCGCAGTGCGCCGAGGGGCCCGGCAGCGGATGTGAAAAGGCGCCGTTACGATGGCCTCTACTAGAGTGTCACTTAGCAGGGTGCTGTTCGCAGTGGGCTTGGTTTTTATGCGATCATAGATCACGTAAATAGACGTTAAGTGGTCGACCGGTTTGGTCTGCACCACAATGATATGCCCATGGGATTTGCCTGGAGGGCTCAAAATAAGACAGTTCTTTCTCAATGTTCATCCTATTATTGCATGTGATGTACTTCGATTAGCTTGTGTGAGGAATAAGTCACGTCGTAAGGTAGTAGCTGTACTGGAATTAAAGTGTGAAATTTCGTCCTTGATGTTCTGGGCATCCGGCACAGTATTTAGCTTTCTATCTGCACCTTGATCTGGACATCGATAACACATCCCGGTATGACTTGCTCTTTGCTGGGTGCCAAAGGAAATCTACAGTGCGTGGGAATTCGCACGGCGTATGCGCATTATTTTGCTAGTGCTGCCAGAGTTTCGCTAGGTCCAGAGTGAACTCGACGTGCAATCCATAAGCATTTCAGAGCAATAAGATATCTTGATAGGTAATGATGAAGATAGGAGGTTGGCATTGTGAAGTTGCCCCGCATCAGAAAAGACGACCATCCACCGACTGGATGAACACCAAACCAAACCCCTTCCAGCTCTAGCCCCGCCAACCCACGACCTACCCCATCCCACGACCTAATCCTTCCATAACTCCTCCTGCGTCTTTTTCAACAGGTCTTCCATCGCTTGATTCAAATTCAACTTCACCGCGCTCCTCAGCAGCACCTTACTATCCACATCGAGCTTCCCCCCCGCCTTGTGGTTCTCCTCGTACCCAACGAGCATGACGCGGTACTGCGCCTGCCCGCGCACCCGGCTGGTAGTCGCGATGTCATAGCTTCGGGGCTTTCCATTGATGGTTGCGCCGTTGGCTAGCTTTGCGTTCGCTGCGTGGGAGGGAAGTTGTTAGATGACGTCATGAGGCTGGAGAGGCTGGGCGAGGGGAGCGTACACAGGACGAGGGATTTGAGGTGGAAGAAGATGTCGAAGGTTTCTTTAGGGGATTGATTTGGTTTGGCAATCGCGGTAGAGGACATTTTGAGGAATGAGACGAGGCGTGAGAGGTTGTAGGTAGGATGTACGCGCGAGGTGGGAAGATGCTGGGTTGACACATGCTATTCGGACATGACGCAAGCTCAGGCAGTTGATATGGGCTCAACCTGTTTGGTTGTGGTCCAGATTGTTGGTGAGCTAATGTTGCTTGAGCTAAATGCTGTTGTTGTTTCGAAAAGCGATCATGCCAGACGACAAGAAGTATGCGCGCTGCTGCTGATACATCTAAGTACGATGTGCTTCAGGAGCCATTATACTTACGGGCGCAAGGTTCTGATCCTGTCGGCTTCGGCATCGCATATTCTAGGGCCGAACAGCCCGTCAAGGCTTTCTCGTTCTGTGTACATCTATCATTATATCTCGGCTTCCTTTAAGTGGGTTTAGGTCATCGCAGGCATATAAGGAATGTTTCTCTAGGCGCAAAAAAAAGGGTATCTGAGTCCCATTCGCAATCCATCTGCAGATTCTCACTAAACTTCGATATTATAGCCCCCATTCGTTTGCGTAGGTAGTGCCAGTTGATCTTCAACCATGAAATTCATGAGATGCAAATCCATAAACGCACAAGTACCGAGAGTCCTATCCTCTTGCTTCCGAGTGCCACGCCATATTTCCAGTCTGTATACCTGAAAGGGCTCACTTCCATCTCCTCCCATCCCCGCAGCCTACTCATGGTAAGTGTTCTTCATTTCCTCCTCTGTCTGCCAAGGTATGTCATCAGAGGGTTCTCTAAGCTGCGTTGTCTCCTTCAGCATATCCAGCAGCGCCTCCCTCGGAAAATTGTCAAAGCTATCCTGCCACGAAGGGTGATCGCGAGCTCTGCTCGCGCACATATCCACCAAAAGGCGCCGCGCCGCTGAGTTCGCCGGCGTCCCGCTGTAGATAGTGGCCACAGCCTCACCAGTAGGGTAGTAATATCCCGACGTTGCCACGGCCGAGAAAGTGTCCAGCAGCGCGTTCTTGAAGGTCGTGTCCATGAGATCTTCACCCATCACATAGAGCTTGGCGAGGTAGGGGTAATCGTCCTTGTCAGGCACCGTGTCGTCGTCCCAGAGCCAGCAGATGGTGCAATGGTGTAGCCAGTGTATGTATGCTTCGGATAGGACAGGGTCGAAAGTGATGGTTACGGTGTGTTTGCTATCGCGCAGGGCGTCCCATTTGTCTTTTGTGGCGGCTTTGAAGAAAGATGATGAGGAGCGGAGCAAGTCGCGTTGGATCCAATATTCGCTTTGCTCATCGTGCTGGTTCTCGTTGTTAGGGTGGCGGGTGAGATGTTCATGTTTGATGGTGTGCTTGTCACCGTGGTCAATCTCGACGTTGTCATTGCCATGTTCTCCATCGTGCTTGGTTATGACGCGAATCATGGGTCCGCTAAATCTGCGCACTAGTCAGCAAGGGGATACTTGCACGGCGGTAAAAGGCAGTTGCAAGGCTAATACACACCCTTGAGCTTGCGATTTGGGGACTATATCAGCAGTCAGCATATGCATTTGATAGGCTTCACATTTTAGCTGTACGTACCGCGTATGTATTTCGGTAATACCATCGTTCACCTACTAAGGAGACAGTTGGGGGTAAGTGTCGGTGTAACGGGATGTGTGTTAGTTTCGGGAGAGGAGGCTCTTGGAGTGAGTTTAATAGAAAAGAACTCTATGTAAGTAATAGCGTGAGCTACATGAAGCCCTTGGTTGAATTCACAAACGCCAAGGCACCAGCGGGAACGCAGGTACCATGGGGATATTCCAGGTGTGTGCTGGCCCTTACATCTGATGAAATATATGCGTTGATTCCATAACGCACATGTAAATGCATAAGCGAGGGCCTCTTCTCATGTGGGCTCTCCGGGAAGTTTTGGGAATAGCTTGAGCCATGGTAGAACGCCTAAATATTGTGGTAGTAGCTACGGATCCGTGTGAAGGGTTGAGTGGGCCACCCTTGGATTGTACAACGGTGCAATGAAGAAGAACAGCAGTGCCTGCTGACTGTGAAAAGGGATAGTCGTACGACTAATCATGAAGCCTAAGTGTCAGTTCTAGTCTATTGGCAGGTAATTTCGGTTTGTGCAAGTTCAGGCTGGACTTAAACTGGCATTGATGTCTAGTCGTGTAGGTGCAAGGTCGGGTAAGACAGTTCTATTTGGCATTCTCTTAGTCCTGTGTGTTACTCCAGGATAAGCAATTCAGTTTCTGACACCGATTTCGTACCTGACCGTCTGGTGTGCTACGGTGAAGTTGATCACAAACCAATGTATGATGTTAGTTCGTTCAGGATCGTGTATGCTCAGCTCGTCCAACCTAGTCACAGCTCTACACCAAATATATTCTGCTTTGGCAGCTCGTGGCTTATCATCGCTTACGAGGTGCAGAGGTTGTCGAAGACGTATTCCGGGGATGATTGCGTCGGTAAGACAGGGGCAAATTCTAGTTACCCGGTCGCGGACTTGTCTCCTATGCATACCGCTCACACAGGACTGTGAGCATATCCTTAATCGTCCTTCTCATAGTACTCCTCCCTCCCGGTCACCCACGGACAAGTCTTCAAAGGGATTGGAGACTCCCTCAGCTTCGTCATGGCCGATAGAGCATCCACCAAGGCATCAGGCGGGTACTTGGCAAACATGTTCACCTAAGCATCCTTATTATGAGCGCTGTAAGCGTAGAAGTCGGTTGGAAGCCGGCGTGCAGGCGACCCGCTGGAGACAGCCGATATTCGCTGTAATACAGAGTTCGAAAACCCTCGACGCAACCTACATGCCCGCTTGCTAAACAGAGATACATCATCCCGGCAGCCCCCCTCTAGCCATCTTTCTTGCCCGCTGGTCTCTTCGATTGTGGTTCGCCCTCGACCCCTTGTTCGCTTCCTTTCTCTGCCTCGAAACCTGCGTTCCCTTTTCATCACTTGGTCCAGCGACATTGCCTCCGCCGCGCCCACCACCACCGCCTCGTCCTCTACCACGACCACGACCTCTTCCGCCTCCTCTTCCACCACGATGACCATGACCTTCCTCGTCCGTCTCCGTCCCCTCAGCATCCGCCCCGGCCGGTATGCTGCGCCATGACGTCGAAGTGAGTTGCGTCTGCTGTCCCGAGAACGCTGAGAACTTCGCTTCCAGTCGTCGCAGCCTCTTTGGATCGCGCCCTATCATCAGGCCCCAGCCTTCGATGGCCTCGTCCGTCATCCCGGTCTCGCTCTTCAATGCAGTCCTAGTTTTGCCTCGCCTGGTCTCTGCGTCCCGTGCGAAAAGATCCGGCGTGGAATTGTACGCTCTGAACAATGCCTCTTCGTTTTTGTCTTTCAAGTCGGCATCAGCCTCTTCAGGTCCAGGTGCAGCAAGGTCCACGGTGCCGCCCACGTCTTCAACGTCGTATGTGTCGTCGCGCTCATCATCGTCTGAGTCGAACGCTGCGAGTGCGGAAAGAATCGCAGATTTGCTGGGCGCAGCCTTGCGATCGGAGAGAATAGTGTCAGCAGTGGAATCTGCGTTCTTGCGCCCGATGTGCAGACGGGAAGTGTCGACAGCGAGGCGGTCAAATTCGTCGTTATCGAAAATATTCCGGCGCTCGATTGCTGGCGGTGTTGGCCGAGGGGTGAGGTGCGGCTTCGTAGCGGATGGGTCGGGTAGTTGTTCGCTCCTGTCAGCGTTGGCCAGATGAGAGGGTAACGAGTCGTCCAGGAGGTGTGCTGTCACTTCTTCGATGTTGTCGTTATACTCGTGGAGCAGTTTGGCCACGAACGCGGAGCCGAGATCCGGGAAAAGGTCTTGTATCTGACTGATCATGCTCATGCGATGGACATGTATCTCTCCAAACGCTCCATGGCCGTATTCATTATCGGTCGCTTTACCCTTGCCCCTGTCAACCTTGCGTCGAACGAGTCTCTTTGGTCGAGCGACAGATGACTGCTGGAAGGAGCTGAGTGAAGCAGCGAAGTTCCGCACTCGGGTAGTCTCTGGTATTGTGGCCTTGTCTCTGATCTTGTATAGAAGGGGACTATTGGTGACAATATCCGCGATGAGCGATTGTTGCCCATTTTTCATCTGCTGCTCACCGTTCGCTTTCAGACTGTACAGGTGATCCGACAAAAGTGAGAAGTTGGGCTTTTCGCCTTCGAGCAGTGAAACAAGGCCTAAATAAGCCATTGTAGCAAGTTTGGCCTGGAAAGAAGAAGAAACTTTGGGGTATGCATTGCATAAAGAGTCGAGGAAGTCGGACCCGGTGAGCATGTAAGTTGCCGCATCTGGTGAAAGCCTTAATAGAGGCACGATCTTGTTCAACGTGATCTCTGCCTCTTCCGGCCTCTTTGAATCCAGGTTTTTGATCAAGGAGTCCTTCGCGGGTTGGAGACTCTTCTCTATTGCAGCCGTCTTCTGTTTCCATAAACCTTCGAAGAGAACGCGAAACTGTGCGCTTTTCGCGAACACCCGACACGCGTCCGACAGAAAGGAGAGACTGAGAAGCGATGAGGGCACGTCCTCTCCAGAGAAAATTCTATGTAATAGGAAGAAGCATTTCTTGCGTAGTAGTAGAGCCTGCGCGGCTATGCCGTCGTCACTGGCCAGCTCGTGGAAGAAGGATATGAGAAAAGCAGTCAAAGATGAAGAGTCCTCCGTGACGAAGTCTCGAAACTGGGTGTCCTTGAGGCGAAGATATAGCTCTGCTAGGGATGTCCAGGTGTCTAGATAGGCGGTCCATTCTGCGGGTAAGACGTCCTTGCGGACCTTGACGTCAGGAAAAGGCGCAAACTGAGGAACGGACATCGTGCGGCGGCTCGACTCTGACTGCTGCAACCAGAATCCCTTCTCTTTCACCACGGAGGTCGTTTGCAGGGTCCTTCGAGGGTGTGAGCGCTTAAATATGCGCGTCTCGCACTCATAGTGAGTCGAAAGCGGCACCGTGGGGGAGATCTGCGCCTTGCCTTAACTGGCCTAGTGCACCAAAAATCTTGGCGCGCCCACACTGTCGAATTTCTTCAGGTGGGCGACGATCCACTATCGACAACTCTCGCCGTCGCAAGCAGCAGCGCCACGCCAGTCATCACATTACAGTGATCGAGGATCCGGGTCGTGACTGGAAATTATCTGAAACCAGCCTCCAACGCCAACACCGACAATCGCCATGTCTTACAGTACGCGCATTCCCTTCACTAGGCACAACAGACAGTCTAATACATGCAGACAAGCCGGAGAAGGGTGACTTCGAAGGTCCTAAGATCCATAAGATCAGGATCACGTTGAGCAGCCGCAACGTCAAGGTACGCTGAATCCCTATCAAGCACACATGCACAATTTACGAAGGCGAAGACGGGTGTAGGATCAGGATAAAAGGGTGGAGGGCAACCAAGATTTTTGGGCACAATCTATCAGAACACAATCTAACAATACGCAGAGCCTCGAGAAGGTATGCACGGAGCTCATCGACCGTGCCAAGGGCAAGGACCTCCGCGTCAAGGGCCCCGTCCGCCTGCCTACCAAGAACCTCAAGGTCACCACCCGCAAGACCCCTTGCGGTGAGGGTTCTAAGACCTGGGACACGTTCGAAATGAGGATCCACAAGCGTCTCATCGACTTGAACGCCCCTACCGAAGTAGTGAAGCAGATCATCATCAACATCGAGGCCGGCGTGGAGGTCGAGGTCACAATCGCTGCTTAAGCGGAGGCATGAGTAGGAGGATTGGGAGTGCAAAGGGATCGAACTGATACGTGGTCATGCGATAGTCCAATCAAATATCACTGCATTGGATTCGATTTCGTTTCATGTGCTTTGCCCCTGTCTGGAAACCGGAATACCATTCAGGGTTCACTTATCGTCGTTATCAACCCGAACAGATCATGCGACGTACAGCAACTGAGAAACATCACAGCAACAGAAGGGCGGAACGCTGACTGCTTACAGTTGGAGGAGGATCGCAGCACTGGTTCGCTCGTCAAATTCTATGGATCATGGGAAATCGCCTTGTACGAGCAAATTTGTAGTGTTGGCTTGGGCGACTTGTGAGCGTGGTGCGGTTGTAGGACCACCGACCAGTGTTCTCGCAAGCTCATCCCAAAGCGGCTTAGAGCGGAAGCTCCTTCACACTCCTCTTTCTACACCAAACCCACCGCTCTTTTGCTGACCACTCACGCAAACGCAGCTATATTCAGTCTACTAGGGACTTCGTAATCTGGACCACAATGGCTCTAGTATCGTGCCACTAACTGCACTTTTGATGCGATTATCTCATTGCGTTGAGAGTGTTGAGGCTGTTGAGCTATTGAGAAGAGTCAGAAGCTCCGTTGGGTGGGGGCGCGCCCTACCGAGGAACCAGATTATCTCATTGGAAGATTGAGCAAGGTGTTCTCTCCGCATCGCTATATAGCCGTCGGTCCTGCCTGTTGACCCTGAACGCTTGTCTGCTCAAAGGTGACAAGAACGGCTTGTAAGAATGTCCGAGCAACGGTCACAACCAAGGTAAGGCCAGATACAATCACTGAAGGAGTGGACTTACGCTCACACCAGCACAAGGGGTGCACATCAGTGACCAGCCCGTCACTATCCAAAACTGGTACAAGCACATCAATTGGTCCTCTACCACCCTTGTCCTCCTAGTGCCGGCCTACGGTCTTTACGCTGCACAATATGTCCCTCTCACGCGCGCCACTGCCATATGGGGGATCTTGTACTACTTCCTGACCGGGTTCGGGATAACTGGGGGGATCACAGGCTCTGGTCTCACCGCTGCTACAATGCACGCTTGCCTCTGAGAATCTTTCTTGCCTTCGTAGGAGCGGGCGCGATCCAAGGCTCGATTCGGTTCTGGAGCAGCAAACACAGAGCTCATCATCGGTGGAAAGACACGTCGAAAGATCCCTATTGCGCGCTGAGGGGCTTCTTTCATGCGCATTTGGGGTGGATGGTACTGCAACAAGATCCAAAGAAAATCGGGAGGACGGACATCTCGGATCTGGATGCTGATCCTGTGGTCGTGTGGCAGCACAAGCACTGTATGTTCAAAGCCCTCTTAGAACTGGCCTTGTTGCTCCTTCTAGTGATGTGTTCTGACTTCTGTAGATGGGAAGAGTCTCATGGTCGCAGCGTGGCTTTTCCCCATGTGTGTCGCTGGCCTAGGTTGGAGCGACTGGTGGGGAGGACTCGTCTACGCAGGCATTCTCAGAGCATGCTTCGTTCAGCAAGCCACATTCTGCGTCAACTCTCTCGCTCACTGGTTGGGCGAGCAACCCTTTGACGATCGACGGACGCCTCGAGATCATTTTATCACCGCCATCGTTACCCTCGGCGAAGGCTATCACAACTTCCATCACGAGTTTCCCAGCGACTATCGTACGTCTCGCCTTCCTATTCGCCCCTTCCTTCTCCTCAAATTCAGCTGACAATGTACTCCTCAGGCAACGCGATTTCATGGTACCAGTACGACCCCACAAAATGGCTCATCTACCTCCTCTCCAAAACCACCCTCGCCTACGACCTCAAGCGCTTCCGCCACAACGAGATCGAGAAAGGGCGTCTCCAGCAGCAACAGAAAGCCCTCGATGCCCGCCGCGTTACCCTCGACTGGGGCCTGCCCCTCTCGCAGCTGCCCGTTGTCTCCTGGGTGGAGTACCAGGCCCGCTGCGCGTCCGGTGATGCCGCGCTCATCGCTATCACAGGCATCATTCACGACGTCACGGATTTTATTACCGAGCATCCCGGCGGGAAGGCGCTAATCAAGGGCTGGGTGGGCAAAGATGCGACGGCCGGTTTTAATGGGGGCGTGTATGTGCATAGCAATGCAGCGCATAATTTGCTGAGTACGATGCGTGTGGGTGTGTTGAGAGGTGGGCAGGAGGTAGAAGTGTGGAAGGAGGAGAGGGGCGTGCCTGGTATAAAGGATAAGTTGGGAAGGGTTGTGGTGAGGGTTAATGAGCATGTCACGAATGTGAGGCGGTTGGTGGGGAGTGCGGAGGCGGCTTGAGGGTGGTTCCACGTACTGTAGAAATACGCGCACACAGGTTACACCGTTGCACAGCAAATAAGATAAAGTGTTTTTTAATGGGTCGAAAGTGAAGCAACACAGCTTCTGGCAAATAGGAAATATGGACCAAGAGGGTTAGCGTAATCCGCCACATTTCTATGAGCAGCGGCGCAGCAGTCACGTCACGTAACTATGTCACGAAACAAAACCTTTTCATAATGATTTCCGGCCATTTACCCTCTCATATTGTAGGAACCATCATCATGGCACATGTTGGCCTTTCGACCTCAATCATGTCGTCGGAACTGGATGTGCTCCATACGTGCTCCGCCCGACGATTGGTTTGATCACGCTTTTCACGACCCTTCGTGCCAATGCGGTTACGCAGCAAACTGGCCTCCATGCATCAACCGGTGAGTTTATAAATTGTTTTTTTCCATCTCATGACGTATTGAAAGGCATAAGTCGCCAGTGTTCGTGAGCTCACAGACTAGGAGCACTGCACACAAGCGTATCACAGCGGCCGGGATTCCCCAGCGCTCTCGTATCGACGAGCCGATCACACCTCCTCAGCAGCCACATCCAAGATACCATGCTTCATCACGCCAGCGCATAATTAGCGCCGAAGCGCATTTATCTGACGGCAATCGTGAGAACAAAAGATCAGAGCGGGACCGCACGCTACTACGAGGAGCTTGTTTTTAGTGAGTCATATGCCAAGGTATCTTCGAGGTGACAGTGCTGCACCACAACCATAATCTTTAATGATAATTTATAATAATCTAGGAGGTAAAAGAGACAATTTAGAGCTATTTTGCTATATATTTAATATTTTTGATTATTATTTTAAGGGGTTGTGGTGTAGTGCTGTTAGATAGAAATACCTTGGCATATGACTCACTAAAAACGAGCTCCTCGTATTCCATGAGGCCCCTAACCCCAGAAAAACCAGACCAGCACCCCGCGACGACAAAAGCACCAAAACACCTAACGGTAGTAAGAAGAACATTGAAACATTGTCACAGGCGCTTTTCAGCCTTTCGGTCGCTTTCACTTTATTCTACCCCATCAATTATGTATTATTGTACCTCTGCGAGAAAGGGTTCAATTGGTTAGACCCGGAGAACGATACAAGGTATAGGAACCGCACTGCGTTCACCGCGGTGTTAGTGGCGATACTCTCGGTCACGGATAGGAGCAAGTATCATACTTATACGCCTGTACTGATAGCATTTGTCATTGTATATTATGTACTCATGCACAAGTAATCATCGCGTTATATTGCTGTGTATCGAATGGTCTGTTCAGGTCGTTGGTGATGGGAAAAGAGAAGCTCTGTGACGTGAGACGGAGCGATGCGAAGCCGGTGGTTTCAGAATTTTCTTGAGGAAGACGGAGATAGACGGGAAAGACGGTGATGTAGAGCATGTACTTGCAGCAACTCCACTCTCGAATGGTATGGACATATTCTTCAAGGATGTGTGGGTTATAGCGCGGGCCAATGAAGGGGATAGTGATATTTGGCAGGCTTGTCACATGGGAGCGTCTTTCGATTACTTACCATCGCAAGTTCTAGCACTGCTTGGGCAAGGGCAAGTGAACGACAAAGTTACTTTGGCATTTTATCGCCCGATAGCACACGCCATTTTGGAATTCGGTCAGCGGCTACCTCATATCGCCGGCAGAGTCATTAGAAAGGCTTCTAGGCTGCCTATACCATCCTTGAGATTAGCTACGTGAAGAGCCCCTTCGCGCTCAGTGTTTATCGAACATATTCACTCCGCCCGAAGGGTGGAAATAAATCGACTTCTGCACCGTGAACTCCTCGATACCCCAAATCAAGTTCGAAGTTCCCCATCCAGAGCCCTCGACACCTTTGATCGGCACCCCGGGCGCATCATTACAGGTTATGTCGTTGACGTGCACCTGTCCATACCCCAGCCGCTTCGCGATCTCTAAAGCATGCTCCCAACTCTTGTTATGCACCGCCGCGTTCAAGCCATACACTGAGTCGTTCGCTTTTTCAACTGCATGGTCTTCGCTCTCAGTCATGTACACTGATGCTGACGGCCCAAATGTTTCTTCGTCGAAGATACGCGCGTTGTGCGACACGTTGATTACGAGGGTGGGCTTGAGGCTTGTTTCGCTGAGATATTGGAGGCCACTGGCGAGGAAGGTAGCGCCTTTGTCTTGAGCGTCACTTAGAACATCGTACGCATGCTATCAGGTGTCAGCACATGATACTGGGTTACTATCTCGCACCCAGGGAACTAGAACTGGCCTTTACGGACTGTTTTGTGACAGCGTCGCCGGCACTGGGAATGTGCGAAAACACAGCGGTGAGTTGTTTGACAAAATCGTCGTAAATTGCGCGATGAACAATGATTCGCTCGGTTGAAAATCAGAGCTGGCCATGATCCATGACCGCTAAGACTGTTACTCGTTTCCTCTGTTGGGGATGCGAATTCTTGACTTACCACCCACGGCGCAAAGCTTTGCAGCCTGTCCGAGATCAGCATCCTCAAGAAATTCTGCTGGTCCTTTCCCACCAAGCTCTATAAGTATAGGTTTGAGGTATTTCGCGCAAAGCTGGCCCATCTTGCTGCCTACAGCCGCACTGCTGATGAAGTCAACTTTTCGGAGCGCCTGGTGGGCGACGGTGGCTTCAGTGACTGCAGCAGCATCTTCCCTCCTCTCTTGTATCATGTTAATGACGCCAGATGGTATTCCTGCTTCTTCGAACGCTTCGAGGAGCAGATGGTGGGTCCTTGGACAGAGCTCTGAAGCTTTGACGACAATCGAACAACCAGCGGCAAGCGGCATGCTGATTGCTCGTATAGGGAGCCCGACTGCACCGTTCCAACTATATGTATTTAGTTCCAAGTTTCTACGATATTCAACTGGCAGCGTGTGAGCTCAGATGGTACCTGCGCGTTAACGTTAATCGTATAATACTATACTTTTAGGCTATTTAGGTACATAAAAATATTTTCTTGGTTTTAGTAATTTGATCTTATTAATCGCAGCTTGAATTGGATCTATATTGGTGTAGTTATAACGCGTCGAAAACTAGGCGCGATTATGTTGGGGTAACGTGTCCGTGCGCGTGATGCACGCTCGGCCCGAAAACATGTCAAACTTCCACACCACACAACTCCACCAATATGGCTCCGATTGACGATGCGCTTGCAGAGATAGACTCGCTAGATCCCAGCGATGAACTCTGTTATACGAAAATAGCTAACGAGCATGGCGTTGAGCGCTCAACTCTATCGCGGCGGCACCGCGCAGTTACACAGTCGCACGCATTAAAGATTACTAACTAATAAAAGCTTACTCTATAATAAGAGGCAGAGCTTATTAAATATATAAAGGGACTTATAGCGCGTCACTTACCACCTATAAGAGAGATAATACAAAATTTCGCGTTAATAATAGCTAAAGAACTAGTAAGCGAGAGCTAGGTTACTTATTTTATTAACTAATATAGTATCTACCTAATCTCTTAATAGGCAGCTGGTATAGATAGTAATTACTATAACGCTAACTTAGGTAATAAATGTAGCCTATATTTTAACTTCCTATATAATAAAATTAAGGAATATAACATCAAGCCTTATTATACGTATAATATAGATAAAAAGGGCTGCTTAATTAGTATTATTAGTAGATTAAAACGGGTGTTTAGCAGACAGATATAGAAGAAGAAGGAGGTTAGAGCATCTCTCTAAGATAGGTCTCGTAAATAGATTACTATCCTAGCATGTGTATGCGCGGATAGAGCAGCCTTACCACTAAGCCTTATCTATTAGGCAACTAATAAGGCTATATAATTAAGCTAGGATAAGGATATTAAGGCATGAAAGCATAGCGTGCACATTACCTTATTACTATTAGGCTAGATAAATAACAATATTAGTCTTGCCTAGCTTAAACAGGTGTTCAATCGCTATACAAAGGTAAAAGCTTAATAATTTTACTAACTACTTATCCTTAATAGCTATAGATCTCACGTCACTATAGATTTTATTAATTACTATAATAAGAATAAGATCCTCCTAGCTATACTTCCCCCTTATTTAACGTATACGCTCTAGCTACTTAATATAGTACTCTTTAAGCCTCTCTTATTAGCGTACTTAGCTAAGCTTATAACCTACCTTTAAAAGAGCTAAGGCCTAGTCTTAATTAAGAAAGGTAACTTCTTCCCCCTTTTCTAAAAGGCGTAGATAAGCTCCTTTAAAGAGGAGACGATACTTAAGTCTTTTAAAGTAACTAGTATATTACTATTTAATCTAGAGGTTATACTTAAAAGGTTTACTAATACTACCCTAGATAAGCAGGTATCGCGAGAGAGCTCTACGTTAGTACTTAGCGGATCTGACTAGCGTAAACTAGATCCCCTTATACGATCTATAGTAGAGGACTAGAGTAGTAAGGACGCGCAGAAGCTTAGCCGCTTACTCTACTATATCTTTATTTAAAATAAGCTCCTTTGCTATAAAATTAACGGGCTAAAGGAGGCGCTATTAGTTAAGAAGAAATATAAAAAGAAGGGTAAGTCTCTTAACCTTTAGTAACGTTAAGAATACTATAGAGGGGTAGTTTTCTAATTACTAAGGAAGGTTAGGGAGGCGCGTGTAGGTTAGTCTATAAAAGAGTAAGAGGAGAGGGAGCAGAGACTTTAAAAAGCTAAGATAGCTAAGTTAAGGAAGGCAGCTAAGCTATGCAAGGAAAAAATTGCTGAGGAGAAGCGTGTGGCGCGGGAGGCAGCCAAGGTAGCCAGGGAGAAGGAGAGGGCTGAGAAGGCAGCAGAGCGCGCCCGCGAAAGGAAGGCTTGTAACGCCGCAAAAGCTCTACAATCTACCCAAAAGGGTAAGAGAAAGGCATCGCAGCCATCCACACAGAGCAATAAGCGTCAGAAACGTGTGGTTGACGCTGTAGTTACTGCAGACGCCTCAGGTGCCGCATCAGCAGCTCTAACCAAGACTACCCGGCGCGGCCGCAACGTTAAGCTTCCAAGTAGATATCAGTAGCGCAGGTTGATCGCAAGCATCAATAGAGCACGCCACCAAAAAATCTCGCAATATTCGCTACTATACGTGGCTCTATAGCCTCATTTCTCGTAGAGCTGCTATGGTGTTGTGCGTGCATCACGCGAATCCGTGCGCGTGATGCGCGGGCAACACCATAAACGCTTTATTAAAAATAAGGCTATAGAACCACCCACGATTAATATTATTATAAGATTTTTTATAGGGTAGTAAGTTAATATCTATAATTTATTTAGAAGCTTAATATTGCGGCGGCTGCGTGTAGATTTAGTTAGGGTAGTAGATGCGCCCTCTAAGGCCTCTCCAATATCTATAGCATTAACAACACGTTTCTAACGCTTTTTACTCTATAGAGATAGCTAATAGGCCTTTCTCTTACCCTTTTAGGATAATTGTAGAGCTTTTTCTGCGTCACGGGTAGACTTCTAGGTAGCGTGCTAAGCTACCTTTTTAGCCTTCTCTTTCTCCTTCGCCTTCTTAGCTGCCTCTCGCGTAGCACGTTTTTCCTGCTAAATTTTCTCCTTATATAACTTAGCTACCTTCCTTAGCTCTACTATCTTTACTTTTTAAAGCTATTACTACTTATCCTCTTACTTTTTAATAAATTAATAAATACGTGCCTCCCTTACCTTCCTTAGTAACTATAGGACTACTCTACTATAATACTTTTAATACTACTAAAAATTTAAAGTCTTACCCTTTTTTTTTTACTTTTACTTTATTAATAGCGCCTGCCTTAGCCTATTATTATTATACTAAAGTAGCTTATTTTACACGGAGAGGTAATAAAGTAACTAATAAAGCTTCTATATATCTCTACTACTTTAATTTTTAACTATAGAGTATATAAGCCTATTTATCTTTCTCTAGTTATAATTATTAAGCACTAATAAAGAGCTATTACCTAATTCTTAATTATAAGTAAATTTATTAAGAATAAGATTAAGATTAGGTAGTAATAACATGTTTTATAAGCGAGCGGCCCATACAAGCGAGCGGCCCATCCCACCAACTTTTTGCAGCACATAAACTTCTACCTACTATGGCGCCCCTAATTCAGGCCTAACTAGCCTCTGCTAAGGCTAATATACACCTTGCAATCTTAGCTATTAATTAAAACTAAATTTAGTCTATAAGAGGTGCAGCACATATATTTACTATTCCTTAAATAACGTTTTAACACTAACGCGCTAGAATTGCTGCGCGACGCGATTACTAGCCTAAATTAAAGAAGCTTACTAAGATAGAAAAGGAGGTAATTATTAGGCATATACTTAACCTAGATTTGCGAGGATTTCCGCCCACGCTAAGTGCTGTGCAAGATATAGCGGATAAGCTACTCGCTAAGTAAGGCGCTAAACAGGTTAGCAAGTAGTAGCCACGTAACTTTATTAAGTAAATAGATTATCTTACTACATAATTTAATTAACCGTATAATTGGTAGAGAGCTTTATGTAAAGATCTAGATACTATTAGAGCTTAGTTCGAGCTTATAGCGCGCACAAAGGCTACCTATAGTATCTATAACAAGAATACCTATAACTTCGACGAGACTAGTTTTATAATAGGCAAGATATTATCTTAGCTTGTTATTATAGGCTTAGAGAGACGCGGTAGGCTAAAGGCTATCTAGCTAGGCAATTATAGGTAGACTATAGTAATCTATAGAATTAGCGCTGCTAGCTAGGCAATCCCGCCCTTTATTATCTTCGCTAGCTAGTATTACCTCTCTACCTAGTACTAGGATAATAATATACCGCGCGACTAGGCTTTCGCTATTAGCGATAATAACTAGACTACTAATAAGCTTAGAGTAGAGTAGCTAAGGCACTTTATTAAGTATATAGCAAAGTGTAGGGTAGGCGCGCGCTAGCTACTTATACTTAATAGCTATAAAAGCTATAACTCGCTCGAATTTTAAGAGCTCTATAAAAAAAATAATATCTATACTTTCTATATACCGCTATATTCGTTATACCTCCTATAGCTACTTAATGTTAGCTACTTTTCGCCGTTAAAGCGCGCGTATAGCCGCTAGATCGAGAGCCTAATACGCGACTATATTAACTATATTATAAAGCTAGAGTTCCTACTAACCTTTTACGTAGCCTATAAATAGTTAATTATAAAGGAAAATATCTGCGTAAGCTTTCGAGGCGCTAGCCTAGTCCTACACGACCTAGAGGTAGTAATATTAAAGCTTAATATTAAGCTTCGTACGCTAACGCCGCCTCTACTAAAGGTTACTCTTTAAGAAGCTAAAACACCAAGTAACGCGCGTAAGCTAGAGGCTTAATTAATATTAATTCGCGATAGAATTTAAAGGCATAAGAGCTTATTACCTACTTCTATTATTATAGCGCTTAATTAGCTTAAAAAGGGCGCTAAAGTAATAGCTTATAAAAGTACGCTTATGCGCGATCGGATCGCGAGGCTTAAGAAGGCTAATAAGGCTACTATAACGCATAAATAGCGCAAAAAGAAGCAGATCTAGAGGCAGGGTACCTTAACAAAGGCAAAAGTAGAGAAGATTATCGCTTAAAAGGATGTTAAGTAGTAGATAGAGGTAGAAATACGTTAAAATAAGGCGCGATTAGGTGCTAATTAGCAGGCTTTAACACGATGCAGCCGCTGCAAGAAGACTAGCTATAATATATAAATATATAAGAACGATATTATAAATACTATTTAATCTAGTATAGTAATTATATACTATTATCTTATTATATTGTTAAGATAGGTTGCTGTAAAGGTATAAAAAGTTAGTGGGGTGGGCCGCTCGCTTGTATGGGCCGCTCGCTTATAAAACACGTTATACCTATTACTCAAAAAAAAGCTAAGGATAGTTAATTTTTTAAAGGAGGCCTTTTATAATAAAAGCTAGGCCCTAGCTTATATAAAGGTGTTATGGACCAGAAGGCGACGGGTGGGACGAGAAGGCCTTATGACGGCACGCCGGCCCCACCTCGGCTTATGTAATGTCCCAGATCGCCCCAGGTGCCAAGACCATGGGACATCGTGGGACCACGTGACGTGGGTCACGTGACGTCCCACGATATCCCAGGAAATCCCAGGAACGAGGGATGTGGGACATCGTGGGATTCTATGGGACAGGGGAGGTATATAGCAAGGACGGTTCCCTATGTTATTTCCTTCCTTCGTAGTTAACTATAATATCTTCTGTGCGAGTACGTTCTCCTATACAGATTAATAGTTATCTTACTCGTTATAAGATTGGATTGTCCAGCCGCGCTAAGTGTCGCATCAACTTGTACCACTGAATAATCCGTGAAGCACCACGATACCTTACCGCCCTAACCCGGATCGGAACAAGGTGTGAGAGCCTCATAACAAAAGGTATCGTAATAGCTCTACTAAGTAGGCTATTAATAAAGGCTTAAATATTATAACGTTAAGTAGCTAAAGTATATAAGTTAAATAAGGAGGCAGGATAGCAAGCAGGATCTTATTTTAATTATAATAATTAATAAAGCCTTAGTAATATAAGATCTATAGCTATCTATAATTAAAAGTTAATATAATTATTAAGCCTTCTTTTTTATATAGTAATTAAATACCTATTTAAGCTAGGCAAGCCTAATATTATTATTTATCTAGCTAGAGGGTAATAAAATAATAAAGACTTCGTATTCTCCTGCTTTAATATCCTCTATCTAGCTTAATTAGATGCCCTTATTAGCAGCCTTATAGATAAGGCTTAGTAGTAGAGCTAATCTATTAGCATAAATATATGCTAGGAGCGTAATCTACGCGCGATTACTATTTTAAAGTAATACTTTAACCTTCTTCTTCTCTTATATTTATTTACTAAATATCCTTTTTAATCTACTAATAATACTAATTAGGTAGCTTTTTTATCTATATTATAAATATAATAAGAATCTATGCGATATTAATTAATCTTATTATATAAAAAGTAGAAATAAAAGTAATATTTATTTACTAAATTAGCGTTATAGTAATTACTGTCTATAGTAACTATCTATTATAAGATTAAATAAATACTATGTTAGTTAATAAAGCAGGTAACCTAGCTCTCGCTAACTAGCTCTTTTGCTATTATAGAGGCAAAATTCTATATTATCTCTCTTATAGGAGGTGTATATCTCTCTATAAGTCCTTTAATATATCGTACAAGCTCCTGCTCTTACAATAGGGTGAGCTTTTACTAGCTAAAGTTCTTAATTTATGTAGGGCGCGTTATCCCCCAATGCCTTTAGATTAATATAGACTATATAACACTATATTTAGTAGTAGTTTTTATATATAAGAAAGTTTTACCTAGCTTTAGTAATTTAATATTATTAATTATAGCTTAAATTTATTTTATATTAATAGAGTTGTCGCGTATTAAAAGTAGGGTGTTTTGGTGTTCCCCGCGCATCACGCGCACGGACACGGTACGCATTGACGCGGCTGACAAATTCATCCGAACTCACAAAAACCCCACACCAAAACACCAAAATCAGCCCTCAATTCACCCATATATATATCAGCACCACTACAATACAAAATAGACAGTAATTCAGCGAAACCTAATTTAGATACGCCCCGTATATTACGCATAAAAGGAATAATCGATTTTAATAATGCGCACGGGATACAGTACTTTAAAAGTAATATATTTTAGTTTAATAGTATAGGTAAAATATAAGGATAAGAGATGCTTAAAAATAATAGCCTTCTTACTAATAAAAGGTACTATAATTTTATATAGGTAAAAGCTTAAGGGGCAAAGCCTCTTATATCTACTAAATAGTTATATTAAGTTAAGAGTTTTATTTAAGATTAGAGGTAGGATGCTCGAGTCCTTACGTAAAATTAACTATCTAAGGAATTAGGGTTTAATTATTTAGGCTGTACACTTTAAAGAGCTATAGGATTAATAGATTATCACAAGTGTATAGCCTGCCAAAAAGGATGGGTGTCCCCAAGAACTGGCAAGCACCGAGTGGAGTGGAGTACTCTTATGATCGATCGTTACCCAGAGCCTGAGGACTGGTACAGAGTACGATTCTCTGACGAAGTACACTGGGGTGTAGGCCCACAAGGCAAACAAAGGATTATATGCAAACCAGGAGAGAGATACTGTACAGATTGTATACAGGAACAACTTAATCGCGTCGACGAGAAACACTTTGAGAGAGCTCACTCCTGGGCAGCAGTTGGATACAACTTCAAATCTAATCTACACTTCTACAACGTACCTGGCAACCGCAAT
>ML976701.1:443355-474245 GCA_010015655.1 Bimuria novae-zelandiae CBS 107.79 | reverse complement strand
GAGGATGGAGACTCAGGGCACGGCACTGGCAAAAGCAATATTGTACGCACCTGGAAGCGTACACACAAGCTTGAGAGCCACTTCAATTGCCACAGCTCGCCTGATCTATCACCTATTGAAAAATGCAGGCTCCCTCCTAAACAGTACCTCAAAAGGTTCCCATATTAGGATGAGTTCGAGACACGGGAGTTGGCTGTAGAGGGATGGGCTAACGTCTTACAGCAGTTTATAAATAAGCGCGTACGATCTATGCCCTAACGACTTAAAGATTATATTAATATAGATAAGAGGATTACTAGCTATTAATTATATATAAATAACTATAGAAAGTGGGTGGTGCGCGGCGCAAGAAATCGCTTAATTATTATTTATTTTTAGCTAACTATAATACTAAAACTAAGCTTTAACTTTGCTTAAATAGGAAGCTAAAGTCGCGCGCAATTAATTAAATCAAAAATTATGTAAATAGCTTCAAAACCACGTTTGTATGAGGATTTGTATGAGTGAGAGGTTTGGCGGGGCATTTGTAAGTTCGGATAAATTTGTCAGCCGCGTGGCATTGAGCTGGCCTGCGCATTGATCCTGCCAACACGGTAGCGTGCTCAGTTGTTCACGTTTGGCTTGCCTGGCTTACTTCACTGCATGTCTGCAACACCACAACCACCATCTAGAAATCATCCCTTCTTCCCAATTGCATGCGTCCCATTGCCAATATTCTTATCGTAGCGAATCTTCCAGAGTAATTTTCCACGCCTACCGCGTAATCTAGTCAAGAAGTGGACTTCCCTGGTTGCCTGGGCGTGCTCAAGTGGAACTCTATGAACCTTGGAAGCTCGCGGTGAGCGATAACGCAGGCTCCTACATACACCGATCGTGATTCTGTTCTATTGAATTTCCATGCAATAAAATAAGCCAGACGGGAGTATATCCCGGGGTAGCACCAAAAGCGCGACGGGCCGGGACATAGCTACCGTCTTCCGCTGTTGGTATTTTGGACTTTTACCAATCCCAAGGCGATGTTGCACAAGCAAGGGCAGGAACGTCTGCCCAGCGAAGCTAAAGGCTCCAAAATACTGTTTCTTTGCGAAATTGTTCTAATCGAGTTCAATTCCAGACCTCGAGGTTTAGGCCTCCAGGGAACTACGCCACATGTATACCTGTGGTAGCGCGCAGGCTTACACACGACATGCTGCTACCCGCCTATCACATTGCAAGAAAATGTTTCCGCAAACTTAATTTCTTCGTCTTCGCCGACTTCTCGTGCGGAATCATTGAAATCAGTGTTTCCAAGGTTAACTCCGTGCTGGTGGCTTAGGGTGGACTATATTGACATACTCACAATGGAAAGGCTGACTGCAAAATCGCCCTGCGCTCTTACTCTGAGCGTAGATAAGGCAGGCGCAATCTGCGATCTGATTTCTAAGAAGACCGCATGAGCAGGCGTATGTCGCGTGGTGGAGACCGCGCCTTCGCTCTTCGGCGACCAGGTCATTTTAAAAGTCTAGTTGCAGGATCCTGCAACTTCTCTCCTCCAACTCTTCACTTCACTTCACAACTCTGCCTGTATATCGTCCACGTACCTTCTCTGGGCTTGTTGCAATTGTATAACATCAATCATGCGGTTCATCTTCCTCTCGCCACTCCTGCTCGGTGGCGCCTTCCTGAATGGGGGCCTGGCATTAGTAGTGCGGACTCCGGTCAAGCCGGCCGTGGTAATGGTTCCTGGAGCTTTCCACTCGCCTGAGTTCTTTGTGAAGGTTATTAAACACCTGGATCAAGCGAACTACAAATACCTCGATGCCGTTGCGCTGCCATCAGTTGGGCACATCGTTGGTCGACAACCAGACATTGACGCTGTCAAAGCCGCTATGAGTGAGTAGATTGAGGGCATCTACATCTCGTGCGCTAACTTTCTCTAGATAAACACCTTAAGGCGGGTAGGGATGTTGTTCTTGTCGGCAATAGTAAGTATCAAAGCGAATGCTTTTCTCGACATTGTATGGCCCATCAACAAGACACTAACCACTCACGTACAGGCTACGGTGCAACCGTCATCGGCGAAGCCGTCAAAGGCGCACTTCACTACCCATCCTCCTCCAATTGCCAGACCAGCGCCTCAACTTCCGCTGTGAAAGGCCGTGTCATTAGCCTCATCTACCTCTCCGGCTTCCTCCCTTGGATCTCAGACGTCGAGCACCCAGAGACCAAGCAGGACATCCACGGCATGTCGCCCATCTTCAACATCCACGATAACAACGGCACCATCACCCCCGACGGCGACATGGTCAACGCCCCGCCGCAGAAAGCTTTCTACAACCTCCTGTCAGCAAAGGAAGCCGACTACTGGACGAGCAAACTGGACTTTGAATCTTTCGAGGCTGCTAATGCGACGGCGACGTATATCTCGTATACGGGCGACTTTGAGGTTGTGTACGTGGTGGGGGATCAAGACACTGCAATTTCGCTGCAATTGGTGCAGTCGTGGATTGATCAGCCGGGAGCGAAGTTCACGGTGGAGCACATTGACTCGGACCATGTGTCGATGTTGAGCAAGCCGGATGAGGTTACCGCGTTGATTCAAAAGTACTCTGTACCAGCTTGTGCGTAGGACGCACCGCTGCAATGGGGCCCGAGTTTCGCTAGCACGGAGACGTAGTGGTGGTAAGCTGTGCTGGACTGATCAATGGTCTTTGGGCAAGAATCTCATGAAACGAATGCTTGAAAGAGCTTTACGTAGATGCGCTAAGACTCCACTTTTACTTCACTCGGTGGATAAACCTTGGACGCGCACGAAAAAGGATAGCAAATCTGCCTAGCTCATCACACTCTTCGGAGGTTTTCCATCATTTACAAGTATATGGCCATGCCCGCGACTCCGCCACTTCGTTACAGGAGAGTGCACAAATCGCGGGAAGGTCGGCCAAATGTGATCACGTTACACGCAATGTATCACACGCGTCACAACAAAGCAATGGTTGCAATCAGAAGGATGTGATAAGATTGTACTCATAGGTGCAACCTTCGTATCACGACTGCAATACAACGTCACCTGCCTAGCCGTTCAAAAGCAGCAAAGAGAACCTGGCGAAGCGTTGACTTTCCAGGGATCTACATCACCAGGACGTACATGATGCCATCACGCATGACCCTCAGTTTTATCGCTCATCCCGCCGTGTTTACGCCCATTCAGTGAGAAGCGTGAGGATTGCAACTGAGCAGGCGACGACCCGTGGCGGAATTCCGCGTTGGAGTGTGTCTGTCCTCGTAGTTGTAGTCCACGCGGGGCAACTGGGAGCCTAGGTACACTCGTAGCTGGATTTTTAATGGGCTAGGAAGTGCACTTCGTTGTGGTGTAGATCAGCTCTTGTATTGGTAACCAACTTCGAAGCTTCGCAGGCTGCTTGAAAACGCTTTAGAACGCTCTTGTACGTGGTCTCAGTGTAACACGCAGCATTGATGACATATTGGTCTCAGTCATCCAGTTCCCGTCCAAAATCGATCAATCGCAATCTCCGCGCATCTCTGGGATGAAACTGCGCGATCTTTGCCCTCACAAGAAACCTTGACGCCGCAGAGTCCCTCTCGAGATCAAAATAAGCTCTACCTCCACCCGGTCCAACCAACGTCTTGAACAAATTCCCAATGAGCTCGCGCATCTCGGCATCAGCGGCTTCGGCTTCGGTTAACGGCTCCTCTTCCTCTTCAACGGCTGCCTTGTTGCCCCAGATTTGATCGATACGGCGTTGTCGCGTCTTCTCAGAAACGGGCTTCTTCGCTGACTTCGCCTTTCCCTTCTTCGTGAAGCCAGCTGCGAGTATCTCGTTTTCGACATTCAACATATCGCCCACAACGGGACCGCCAAGCTCCTCAGCAGCAAGCATAGCAGAGAGGTAACTGTCAACGAAGTCGTTGAGTGCGTCGCCAAGGCGTTGCGTCTCCTCATCGTAGCGCTCCTTTTGCGCGCGCTTAGCTGCAATCAACTCTTTTGCGAGTTGAGCTGGCGCTTTTTGCGATCGATCTTCAATCTGGGAGTCCAGTCGCGCTCTACGATCGCGCAGGGCGTTTCCAATGAGGTTTGCATCGTGAAAGTCTGCTTCTTTACTTCGAAGTAAAGCTTCCGTGGACGTAAGCTGTGACTGGGTGCTGGCGATGGCTTGCTTGGTGCTTTGCACGTTTTGCTGCAGCGTACGTGTCGCGAGTAAGACAGGAAGCACTGAGTCCATAGATGGAAGGAATGGCGCAGTTGGAGTGAGATTGGTATATGCTTGCTTTACGGCAAGTAATTGCTTTAGCTTCACGCGTGGGTCTTCTGAGGCGCGGGCTGCTTCCAGAGGGTCGATTTGCGAGGAGCGGCGTAGCTTCAGGCTGTTAGAGGGTGATTCGCGTCCACGATAGTGTTTCTTACCTGCTCCAAGGCGGCTTGTTGTTGCTCGACGCGTGCCTGTAGCTCCCGGACCGTCTGCTCCAGACGCGCCTCAGTTCTAGGCGCGTCTAGCACCATGGCATCGCCTTGAAGGTCGCGGGCGTCCGCAACGGACTTCCGTATACGCGCAATCGCATCGCTATGTGGTTGCGCCATTTCACTGGAATTTAGATATCACCGCAAGTTTGGAGGAGAGGTGACGAGGCCGTGAGTTGTTGCCGACATGGGAAGTCGCGACCGGGCCACGACAACAAAGCAGCCTATTCTGTCCTACTTTTCGCTAAGCGTATGCCCAAAAGGCCACAACAGCGATAGGAAGGCCCTACAAATACCCCTGAAGAGTTCGGTGAGATCTGACGCGCAGCAATCCCCAGAGAGCGTTATTCACGTGACAGCTATTGATGCGCCAAGACACGCTAGAAGATCTCCGCTTCTCTTTTGGCATCGACGGCAGGAACGACTGCTCTCTTTCCTGCGCGCCCACTCGACATCCACTGCCCCCTCCCTTCCCGCACTTAGCTGCACTTTCTTACTCGTCTACGGGGTGCTCTTACTACGCGCTTCACACTGCGCAGACGTGCCCTCTGATCTGAGACGCCGGCTGCTTGCTCCCTCAGGAAGGTTTGACGAGCGAGCTATCTCTTTGCCTGGCCACTTTCTTCCAAGTACCTCACTCAACACCGTCTCCGACACATTGCTGCACCTGCATCACCACCTCCCGCGACTCTGAATTATCGAGACGCTGCCACTCCGCCCGACTCCAATTCACCATCCGCCCGCTCAATCCAGCACGCTTCCCAGCACAACCCAGCTCTCCGCTCTCCGACGACCCTGCCTTCCGCCCCTCGCACTGTCGCAGTCCCATCCCTCGCCAGCACCAGCACGTTTTCTTTAGCAGCCCCCCGCTGTATATAACGTGGCTAAGAATCGATTCAATTCAATCTCAACCCAATTTTCAGCTTCGCTTGAGCGCGTGAAGAAACAAACATTCTCCTATATCTGGGCTCAAGACCACTAGAAATATGTCCGCCTCACCGACCATCGCAACCTCGTCGACTAAGAGACCCCTCGAGGAGCCCTCCTCACCCGCTGGTCCCAATGACCAGCCCGATGCAAAGCGCCCTGCTCTGGACAAAATGGTCAATGAGCCGACTGCCGAGGACATCGACACGGCGGAGCCAGTGAAGGCTGAAGACATTGCGCCCGAGGACATCAAGGGCGAGGGCGAGGCAAGGCCTGAGGTAATCGCTGAAGCAGCCTCGACCCACGAGAACGGTGCCAAGGACGAAGCACAGGTGGACACGGTGCTCCCAGACGCGCCGACCATTGTTCCCGGCCTCGACACCCAGCCCATACAATCAACCTCCAGTGCCAATGGCCGGTCCGCTGCCCACACCCAGCACCAGGACGAGACCAACTGGCTACATCTGCGCGCGTGCATTGGCACCAGTGAGGCAGCCACCATCATCGGCAAGGGCGGCGAAAATGTGACCCAGATTCGACGTCTCTCAGGTGCCAAATGCACCGTGAGCGACTACTCGCGGGGTGCTGTGGAGCGTATCTTGACGGTCAGCGGCCAGGTTGACGCTGTTTCCAAGGCATTCGGCCTCATTGTGCGTACCCTCAACCAAGAGGACCTAGAAACCGCCTCCACTGGCACTTCAAAGGCCTACCCTATGCGCTTGCTGATCCCACACATTCTCATTGGCTCTATCATTGGCAAGGGTGGAGTCCGCATTCGCGAGATCCAGGAAGCATCCAATGCCAAGCTGAACGCCTCAGATACCATGCTGCCCAATTCTGGTGAACGCTCCCTCGTTGTTCTAGGTGTTGCCGATGCGGTGCACATTGCCGTCTACTATGTGGCCCAGACCCTTGTCGAGCAACTGACTGAGCGTTTCGGTGGACCAGCCGCCTCCCAGTATGCCACCCGTAGTGGTACCGCAGCGAACGTGGTGCCCGGCGGCATGTCCGTTCAACCATACGTTCCCCAGCCCGCCGGCGGCCAATACAATTACCCCGACAACTACCGGCGACAAGCTCATCCCGTCCAGCGCACACCAGTGCATGGACAACACGCCCCGTATATGCATGGACAACCGCAGCAGCAGGCATATGGTCAACCCGCCATGCCCTACGGTGCTGGCTCTCCTGCACGTGCTCACTACGGCGCTCCTGCACCTCAGGCTGGTCCATACGGCGGGCATCACGCCGCTGCTCCGGTCGCACATGGACATGGGGCTGTGCCTAATCAACCTCCCGTCCAGGTACCCGGTCAGGTAAGTAATTTGCAACGCTGTGTCAGAGAGCTGTAACAGTTAAGAACGATGAATATCCGCTAACATTTTCGCAGCCCCTTACACAACAGATTTACATCCCCAACGACATGGTCGGAGCTATCATCGGTAAGGGTGGTGCTAAAATCAACGAGATCAGGCAGTTGAGCGGTAGCGTCATCAAGATCAACGAACCTACAGACAACAGCAACGAGCGTCTTGTGACTATCACTGGAACGCAGGAATGCAACCAAATGGCGCTGTATATGCTCTATTCAAGGCTCGGTGAGATGCCCGGCGGTCATCACGGCAACGGACGTTGAAGCTTACTCAGCTAGAATCGGAAAAGCACCGGATTTAAGCGATGAGCAGAAGAGTATGCTCTCTATTGTCTGCTTAATCTCGTTCGCTAGACCATTACTTCCGATGATGGAACAATTGATCTGCCAAGTTCTTACCTTGGTTCACACATGCATCTAACAGCACGGCGTACGAGGGTCGGAGCTCGCGGCTTCTTGAGGTGTATACTGCGGATGCATGTGTCTTCACTCCGCTAGGTTGGCGCGAGCACACTTACGATGTGCGGCCTGGACGCCCAGGTTTTCAAATAAAAAAATTGGCGGCTGTGGATTTGGCGTGTATGTACTTTGGTTGGTGAGTAACCCAACATAACTTTGAGCGCCCACCGGCGTGGAACCTTACAATATCTTGATAATTCGAGCAATCTCATATGACAAACTTCAAACACTTATTTTAGTACGATGTGATGGTCTTAGCTGCGTTTGGGTTGTTGGCGTGTCTTCCGTTTCCGGGATTCTGTTTGCTAGCGCGTTCGCCGAACATCCTTTGTCTTTTCACCCATCACGGCTGCGCGCGTCTGTCAGGCGGGTATCGGAGTCCAACGCTTCTGGACGCAATATAAGTTGCCGTGCATTCCAATGGTGTTGAAAGACTTTCCGCGAGCGGACGAGTATATGGGCTTGCTCAAAAGAGGGCGCAGACCCTGTGCTGCTGTATCTATAGCCTCGTGGTTTCTCTGAGCTTCTAACTTTCGTCTCCATACCTGTTTTGGACGAGTAAAAAAGACAACCCTAGGAAACAGAATGACGTGCGTTCCCACGACATTGCCGCCGCCTTACACGGTGAGCGGCACGTCTGCTGGATCGATAAGGTGAGTCGGCAATCCCCTGCAAGGGATGTTCGCACACCACATCCACGTGCAACACCATGAAGATAGTTCAGTTCAACTAATGCTAATTCATATAGATCCAACGCGAACCACTTCTCCACAACGTCCGAGATCCTCATCGGCAGCGGACCCAAAACCATCCGCTTCCTCATACACACCTCCCTTCTCACCACGCAATCGCCCTACTTCCGCGCCGCCCTCACCGGCCCCTTCCTCGAGACCATAACGCAATCTCTCCGCTTCGCCGACGTCTCCGTCGACACCTTCGAGCTACTCGTCACATGGCTGTACACCGGCTCGCTCACGTCGCCCTTCAAAGACGGCAAACCCGCCTACTACACGCTCCTCCACCTCTACATCCTCGCGGACCGCTTCTGCTTCGAGGGCCTGCGCAACTACATCGTCGACATGATCGCCGACCTCGCCGACCAGACGAATAGCGTGCTCACGCCCAGCGACACGCGCATCTTGTACAACGAGATCGGCGAGGGCGCGAAGGTGCGCGAGCTCGTGCTAGACTTGTTCGCGTGTAAGAAGACGGATAGGCTGCTGGCTAGCCACAGCGATTTATGGCACGCACGGTTTTTGCGCGAGTTGTGCGTGCGCTTGAAGAAGCCCTGTAAGCAGGCGATGATGAGGCATCGCTTGCAGAGCTGGTTGCCGCTGAATCAGATGGCGACTAGGGCGTGTGAGGGGTGTAGGGTTGTGCTGCCGCCGAGGGTGGGTGCGGTCGCGTGCGACATGTGTTTGTTTGCGTGGTGTGTGAGGTGTTATGAGGAGGGGGTGGGCGTGGCGAGTTGGGAGAATGGGAGGGTTCCGGGGGGTGAGGAGGAGGGTGAGGATGAAGCTGGGGGG
Source organism: Bimuria novae-zelandiae CBS 107.79 (assembly GCA_010015655.1). Taxonomy (NCBI): domain Eukaryota; kingdom Fungi; phylum Ascomycota; class Dothideomycetes; order Pleosporales; family Didymosphaeriaceae; genus Bimuria; species Bimuria novae-zelandiae. The sequence goes on along the minus strand of ML976701.1, from coordinate 465,502 downwards.
AACGGCAGGAGGAGGAAGTGGGGTGGGAATGGAAGTGGGACGAGGGTGGAAAGCTGTAAGCCGTGGCATGGGAGTCGGTGCGCTGTTTATCATGAGCATAAGGAGACGGAGAGTTGTGGAGATATTTTTATGGGGAGGTGATGGAGATGGGAGAGAAGTGTATCGAAGTCGGGTCGGGTGGGATCTGTTATGAGTTATGCATGGCGACTTTCTTTGTTCTTTGGCGACTGTGTTTCATTTCGTTTGCTGTAAGCTTGTTAAATCTAGCATCATGATCCTCACAGTAGGCGGCTCATCGACGCAGCTTTCGACTTGCTTCGTCGTCGTACCCGTGATCGAGATCTACCTGGCTCCTATTACCTGACAGCGGGTATTTTCCGTTAGGTTGTTCGCACTGTCTCAGGCTTACATGAGCTATGATACCTCGTTCCGTTCCTCGACCTAACTAGGAAAACGATGGCATCGTCGAGGACCCCTTTTGCATAATTCGCATTCTTCCTTTCTCAAGGACCTCCATCTTACCATCTCTACCATGTGAACGCTCCACCCAAACATCACGACCGTGAGCTTTGCAAGCTGTACAAAGGCAAAAAGTGCATGGTAGTCATCTGCTATCATTTATTCCTCCCCTGTACTGCTGCATTCGCAGTGTTGCGAGAACAAAACGCTGGTTTTAGGTTGAAAGGGAGGTAACTGGCTTGCGATGGTGACCTCGGAAATTATTCATACGTTGGATCTTTGTCGGACCCTCTTCACAGATGAGGTTATGAAAGGCGGAGGTTTCGTCGCCTAGGCTCATGGTGGCATCATGCATGTCGATGTCGGCAATTTTGAGTGTTCACGGTTGCGCTCAAGACAAATTAAGAACACCTTCACATCTTCCATGTATCAATCCATGGATGTATGGTAAGCACGAGCTGTATTTTCAAACAAACTAAATCTGAGTCACAACGATAAGTAGAGCCTGTGTTGCCATGTAGCACAAATTACATGAATAAATAATGCGAATTTTTTACTCTACCTTGTAATTTCATGGCTAACGCATGGGTTCTCGCTCTCGTTGTCTTTGTATTGGTCTTGGTCTCTGAATGTGAAATCGAACTTCCTTCGAAATGGCCAGCCCATACGTCCCGCACACCGCTAAGTGATGGAAGTACGACTGCCTTGCGATGAAATTGGGCTATAACTCCTCTCAACATACAAAGTTTGCAAGCCCGTTGAACGGCAGATTCCAAGTCAACGATTACAGACTGCCCGATGGCGATGTGTTTCATCATCACTACGACCATGTTACCACCTTCCTTTTAGATCTAGTTCATAGCAGAGAAGGGTAAATACCCCACCCTTTCTTTCCAGTTCCGTTCTTCACACCAAAAAAGGGATACTATATGCACACATAGGCAGCGGGACTGTGGTCCAAAACAAAATATCCGCTTCCTCCATGGGTTGTGCGGTGAGGTCTACAAAAGCTCGCCCACCTGGGATATATGGTGCGGACTTAGTGTCTGAAAAATACACTGACAGTCTTGCAATGGGACTGCTGCAGTTCTCTAAAATCACCACCTTTTGAATTCATGCGGAGTTCGCTGTAATTTAGAAAGGTCATCGCTATGATCCAAAACATTTCAGCGTTTCTTTTCATGAGAGATGTCGCTCACTCTGGAAGACCGAAAGAGATGTTTCTCGCCGACACTTAGAGTGTGTTTTGAGTACTCGTAAACTTGACGCGCTGGAATCGGACCTGATGACGATTATCATTACGAAGCGCGCCTGCTGAGTCGTTCTATGTCCCTATGATGTTCATTTGGAATGTACTGAACCAGCGGCTGTCCAATATCTTGGAAGAATTGAGGAGCACCAACCACCATAATTCCTTCTATAAAAGCTATTCAATGGCAGCAAGCATCGTTGCCTGCTCGCTACTCTCCTGGTACCTGCTGCGTGGGCTTACCGAGGCTTGCGCTACGATATTTCATCCTACTCGACTTCCATCACGCACGCCCATTCATGAATCGTCACCGACTCATGCATCATACTCGACGATAAGAGACATTTGAAATTTCAATAGAGTAACAACACAGTGAGAAGGAATTCAGTAGTGTACTTGGCTCGGATACCGTCCGTCAGCTTAGCGTACCATTTGAGCAAATCCACCGCCTACTTAGGCATTCAATAAACATCTACGCTCTCTGCCCAGAGGTCAAGCACCTGTAAGCCGGTCAAGACCTTACCTAATTGAGCATATCGGATGCGCCACAAATAGTTTCTTCAATATTTTTAAATTCCCGTGCGCGGTTCTTCTGATGATTTTAATGGGTCAGATATTTCTCCGCTTTTCTCCATTGGGTAAGTACCCGCCGAGCCGTGTCCGACACAATGGCTTTCCGTTTCTTGACCGCCCAACACTGGGGTTTTTTAGTGGCGATTGTCATGGCCCGTGCTTTACACAAACATCTCGTCATTGAGCAACAACGCCGAAGAAGAAGGCCCGAAGGCCCCGCTTCATGACTTTATTTTGACCTGAGTGAGCGACCGATGTTACTGTGGTATTAGGCAAAAGTGAGGTGAGTGGCCTGCGCACAGCAGGGATGCCTGACTCGATACAAAACGGACGCCACTAGACAGAAATACCATTAGCTCCATGTAATTTATATAATAATGCGTGTAAGTTACCTCTGTTGCGTGCTGTCCACTATAACATCACCACAATATCTCCCCTATCTATACTAACTTATTAATACCTTACTTGCGACTAACGCCTCTAGATACGCACCTTACGTCTTGCTAAGTATACTTACCTATTTATTACTAACCTTCTTAAGGTCTTAAAAAAATAAGTTACTTACGTAATTATTAATGCACGCGTTACGCTAAAAAAGTATACTAATTATTTACTTTTTTTTATAAATAAATAAGTAGACTAGCTTAAAGCATTTATTAATTTTTTTTAAGAGAAGAGGTAGATAAGTTTTTTACGCCTTATAAAAAGGCCCTTTACTTACTAGGGCGTTAATAAATACGTAATTTAAAATACTTTATAAAGTAAGAAGTATACTTATTATATTACTTTTACTAAGCCTCCTCTTACTAAGAAGAATTGTTAGCTACGCCTTATATAGGCAAAAGCTTACGCTAACTAGTCTCCTTAGTAGTAGTATATAATCCTTTAGAGCGACGAAACTTAAGTAACTAGTAGCTAGTATTATATAAAGTAGGTTACTAGGCGCCCTAAAGAGGAACTAGATCCCTTTTATATTATTAAGAAGCTACGTAAGAAGCGTAGCTAGATATTCTAGGGTTACTTTTTAGGTACGACGAAGGGGCTATTAGTGTTTTAAAAAAAGGAATAGAAGAGTATTAATAAAGAAAGCTATTATAAAAAAGTTATATCTTTTATTTATAAGTAGCTACGCCTTAATTTATATTTTTAATTTATATAAAATAGCGCTCTTAGGCACGCTACTACTTATATAATTAAAAAAATTTAGTTAAAAAATTATTTTATTTTTTAGCTAGTATTCTTGCTAGATCTTAACTTAATTAAAGTAGTATAAAATAAGATAAAGGACTATATTAAGTAGTATTATTTTAATTTATTTAGGGGTAAGTAGCGTATATATAGTTAATTACAGAATATTATATAAAAAGTATAAAAATTAATTAAAAGTATACTAGTTAGATACTAGGCTATAATTAATATAAAAGGTAATTATACTAGGTACTAAAATTTATATATAAGAGAGGATAAGCGTGCGAAATTTACATAGCTTAGCATCTTGGCAACACCCCTGCTGTGCGCGGGCCACTCACCTCACTTTTGCCTGATACCACAGTACTCCGTAAATATTGCTTTTCATGCATTCCCACACTATTGCTTTCAAAAACTTCACAATGATGAAAACGCTTCTCGACCAACCCGCAGTGTTCCAGCTATCCCTGCACTCGGGCTGCAGTCGGTATTGGTGGACTTCTGCCCGATATCGACGCCACAGAATCCTTTTCGGCCCATACTGCTTCGAAGGAACTTTTTATTGGTCCACGACACGGCTCTCTGTAAATATGCGGTAAGAATGCGTCTTTGGCTGCTGACGTCACATGATGCAATATCTGCACGCTGCAGAGCCCTGGGGGTATCTGAAACATTGCGCCAGCGAAACGGAGTGCAACCGAGATGGACATGCAGTTCGATATGAAGCTCTGCAGCTCCGTGCATTTAGGCACAAGTGTGCAAGTCAAACACCACAGCCAATGCCGCACCGCAAGTACGGTATCGATCGATCGTAAACAGCCATGCTCGACGCAGATTATGCCTCAAGCACTAAAAAGAAAGGGGTAGAAATAGCTAGCACCGCGTTACTTCAAGATGGCGACAAGAGCTTACGACGGACCCCTGCGCTGCATGACGAAATGAGGTCGCAAGGGTATAGCTGCGAGGCGAGTCACGGGACCCGTTAAACGGTTGCCCTGGGCTCGGTTGTTAATGCAGCGTCCCACAGGGGTTGTGTGCGCGATGCGGATATCGAGTTACGATCGGTGATCTTACCGAGGAAAAGCGAGCCGTGCGTCATGCCTGGTTGGAACTCCGCATCTTCCGTGAATTGCTCGGTTTGTCTGAAATACCCGGTCTCCTCGGACACTTCCTTAGTTGTAGAGGGTGGTGAATAGCAAAAACACGAAGCTAGGTATGCAGCCTCTAGCTCAGGCATCCCGACAAGCATGATTTACCCCTCTTTTGAGCATCTGCAGGTCAGAGGGCAGTAGCGAACTAGACAACCTGTGGCAGTGCAGAGAGACAGATACGAGAGGGGACATATCGTTTGGCAGACTACTTTCCCGTGCCAGTCTAGCTCCCTCACGCCTTAAGCTTATCCCCACGTCCAAGTCCATGCATTCGGGTCGCTTGCTCGTGTGGTGTCGTCAATCAGGGAAAGCCACGGCGCCAAACCGTTTGCAGACATATCAGGACTGAAGGGTCGAAGGGTTCAGTACAACTCACAAGTTTACACCGCTTGCCTTGCGCAACGATTACTGTATAGTCGAACAATTGGAACACCACAGAAGCACCTCACAACGACTGTGGCGACAAAGACGCGTAGCCCTGGTTGCAGCAAAGCCGCTCATAGCCCACAGTGATTCCATTGAACCCGATCGAACATGCTTCAGCCATCCATAATTACCTTTCTCCGCACCACCATACACGTAAGTCCCTTCGGTAGCCCTATCATACTGAACGCCTCACGCCATCCCGAGCCGCTGTGGCAAGTATTCCGCACTCGCCACAGCGCGACGTTTCAGCGTAAGAGCGGAGTGGCAAACCGCTGTGGCACAGCAGAGGGATCTTCAAGATCGACATCCCGAATTCCCATCTCCATCTCCAGCGCATCTCACCTCTTGGCCCATTCATTGGTTCACATTCCATTGCAGTCATAAATCACTAACACGAGCTGCGCGTCGCGTCTCGGAAGAGTTTCCAGGACTTCTCGGAGTCCACGATAGGGTCCAATATGAAATGCATTTGCACGAAGGAAGAGGTACGCGTCGCTATACAGTAGCTCCTCTTGGGGACTTTACCAAAGACGCAAGGACACCGCCGCAGGACAATTTTCTGTGTGATGCAATGTGGGTCTGTGATCGGAGCATGCAGGACAGGAAGGTCGCACTGCTGAAGCTCGTTCCCACGTTGTCATTCAGACCAGCGTTCCTGGCTTAGATACTGGGACCATCCCTGCAGTGGCTGTGGCTTGACACCTTCTGGCCATTTTCCACGGTTCCGTCGATCCCCAACAACCCCCTCGGAGAATCACCTCAACTTCCACCCCACACGCTGCCGCGAAGCACGTGCAAAACTGCCTGAAGAGCGACACCTTCTGGGTTGCTATAAAGCAGACTAGAAATTGATCTGCGTGCTACCAATAAACGTTATTCCACGCAGAAGAGTCATGATAGTCTCAGGAGACGTGTCCAGTAACACACTCCAGAGACTACGTGAAGCTTCCAAGCGCATTACACACTCGAACCTCTCACCCCCAATCCTCCCTCCCGCCCCCTCCTCCACGAAACGCTCCTGCGCCAGTGTGGCACACCGACGTGTCAAGCGTACCGCCCTCTCTCTGGCCCTCATATCACCCGCGCGTCCAAAACATCGAACCTCCTATCTAACTGGCCACCTCCCTCCTGCACAATGACGACAAGCTCGCCGTCAAACCAACGCCTCCCTAGCCTAACACAGCGCAATCTCCATCTCATGTCAGCCCCCCTTCCCTATGCATGTACCAAACCACCAAGCGCGCTGCAAATAAAAACCCCTTTGCTTTAGAGTACATAGAACTCCTTTTCCAACGGTCGGACAATTACCCTTTAGTAAGGGTTTCCCGTAACTTTAAAGCATTTTAAGCACCTCCGAAGCTTGCCAAGACCCGCGCGGCCCGATGCTCGCGCTGCGCTGCCAGCGGGCCAAACTCCGCTGGCGCAACCTCCGATGCGGGCTGATCAATGAGCGCCCCCTGTCGCGAGCGCGAGGCTGGTAGAGGGAGTAGATGGCGCGATTTAGAAGCGCGCCGGTGGCCGGCAGATGGGGTCTCGTGCCGCTTGACTCGCTCCGGTGGGCTGGACCTAGGCTCGACCTAGGTTGGGGAGGGCACTATACGATTTCGGCGGGCCAGTCCTTGTTGCGAATTCCATGTGAAGGATCCGTAAATCCGATGCTCTTCGGTGTTGTCGATATGTAGAGTAGCGTGAAATGAACTAAACTGTAAACGGAAAGTGCACTAGTGAAGTGAAGAGACACGAGACGAGACCAAGGGAGTGTGATGGAGAAAGATGTACTTTGACGCTGCTGTCTGATAGATTTCCGTGGGGAAAAGACGATCTCTGCCAAAGGTAATTCGAGTGCGCCTTCTCATCGAAAGTCGACCCGCTGCCCATCCTCCGTGGGCTATATGTACAATCCATGCGTGTGTATTGCCGTGCCTCCCTGACCGTCCCGTACATTAGAGAACACCACCTCCATTCGCTTCCAAGCGTATCGTGTATGGTTAAAACTGCGACCAAATCTGTCCTCAAATGTACCAGTCCTCAAATCCAATCTCCTCCAAAGCAAAGACCTCACGAGGAGAATAATGGGTATCGTAAAACGAATCAACATACGAAGGGTAGCGGCAAGAGCTCGCCTAGGAGCATTGGTATCTTGAAAAATAAGCAGAAGTAAAACGCCGAAAGGTGTTGAAGAATCGAAGTAACGAAATGGACCGGTGTATAGGTATCTTTCCCAAACAACCAACCAGCATTCCGAGTGTGTACAAGAAGTACAATATCATTACGTAGGTCATTAAAATGGTAGGGTCGAGTGCGAGCGCAGACGGGCAAAACGATGCAGTAGTCCGTCGGCCGTTCAGTATAGGAGTCGGAGTTCGTAACCAGTAGAGTTCACGTTCTCAACCACATTGATGTCGCCGTCAACTTGAATGTCTGTCGGGCCCGCGTCCCATTCTCGCTTCATAGGCTGTGTTGGAGGTATTGTCTTCTGAAATTCGGCGGTCATGTCCTGCTGCTCTGGTATAGCCTGGACGGCGTCATCATCCAGAAGTATCTGTAGGCCCTTTTGATTGACGCGGATGGTGCGTGTAACTTTCGTGGGTTCTATGTTGATCTTTCGGGCGATGCCGGCGACAAGTTCCTTTACGGTTCGCTCCATGAGATAGACTGCTCGGAAGTAGTTATCTTCCGGCTGTCTACCGGCGACGCGGGGCTGCACGAAGAAACACGCAACTGTGATCCTTTAATTAGCATATGATGTATATGAAAGTAAGGACCGTTACGTACCTGGCTTGATCATTGGCTCGGGTGGAGGCTGGTAGGTTTGATCGACGCCTAAAGCTTCGATCCAACCAGATAGGGCATGATCGTCACCGTACGGCCTCTGCACCTTCGTCGGAACGTCGGAACCGGCAGTGATGCCATGGGCTTTGAATTCGCCTGTTGCAGTCTGAGGGAGATTGCGCCATTCGTTTGAAGACATGCGACTGGGTGGAAATGGAGTGGGATGTTTGAAGGTAGAACCCTGTCGCTTTTCAGAATGTAAGGATTGGTGACTGGGGGTCGGCGAGACGACTGAAGATGTAGCTCCAGTATGGGAGCTTTGCCGTTCCCACATGGTCGTGTCAACTGACGGGTTCGTATCGCTTCTTTGAAGTTCCGGTGGTGACCCTGTAAGTTGCACCGGGTGAAGGTCTGGGTCGTCGCTCTCTTCTCCCTTGAGGTAAAGTACGCTGACTGGTCTTGTGGAGCTAAACATGTCCTGCAAGCTGGCGAGTTTGAAATGAAGATCCTCTTCGGCGGCTGGCCGACCTCCAGATTCGCTGTTCGATGACATTGACCATGTCCTCTTATGCTTCTGCACTTTGCCGGGTCTTTGGCTGGGTCCAGATTTCGATATTGATCCACTGCGCTTTCGCTTGCCAAAATCCTTCATCCCAGATTCGACCTGAGCAATCTGCTGTTTAAGCTTGTCGATGGTTTTCTTGACATGCGCGACATCGTTGGAGAGTTTTCTTTCCGCACCGTGATCCCGGAACAGTTTTACTTTACAATAGCAGAGCTCAGATTGCGTCGAACCCTTGGGAGATCCTGGCGCGCTGGTGAGCAACTCCGTCTTGGCACATAACCGAACTGGAATCCCCTTGACGCCTTTCGAGTGGCTGAAGTCGGTAGAAAGGAAGTTGAAGCGGACGGCAAGTGAGCACTCAGGAGCTGCGTTGTGAACGGGTGACCATGTAACGGCGAACCCATCAAACGACGCAGTGTCGAGCTCGATCTTGGGCCGTCCTTGGACTTCAACACCACCCACTTGGCTCGGATCGACGAACTCAACGGCTTGCAGGCGGCCGCCTCTTTGATGCGCCTCGTTCGTGCCGCGGCCCTCTTTCCATAGCTGCCAGCACGATGCTGGACGTTGCCGTTGCTGTTCATCCTCGAAAGAAATGCGGATGTAAGTCCGATACTGTAAGGGGGTGGCCGAGTTCTGTATTGGCGCCGTGTCCACAAGGGAGATCGTGTACGCCTGTCCCTTGTTGAGATATGTTACTGGGATCTCGTCGGCACTTTTGATCATTGCTGTCGGTGCATTCAGAGTAACGTGATAGCGGAAACTGGGCCGTGTAAGCAAATCAACAGCTGTGCGCCACTCTCGAATCACTGACTTTTCACCCGGCAAAGGGGCAGCAGGAGGTGGAACATTCTCTTCAAAAGCCTGATGCTGGGGAGCGAAGCCCATCAAAGGCGATTGATGCTCCTGCATCTCCACCTCGGGCACGATGTTGTCCATTGGAGAGTTCTCGTGCGTTCGAGTCATTGGCGCATGTTGTTGTTCAAAGACGGAAGGCTGGTGAGTGAACTGATGCGGCGCGAAAGCAGGCGCATGTTGAGCCTGCATCGCAAAAGGGTTCTGATTCGTGAAGTGATGATGCGTGCTCAAACCATGAGGGTTGAAGCCGTGAAGCTGAGTAGTCGGCGCTGTTTGTGCGGCATTCAGGGCGCCTTCTGAAGTAGGTAATGACAGCGGTGTGCCCAAGCCAAAGCTGAAACCGGGCGTGTGCAGGTCGCCAGCCTGGCTGTGATAGAGAGTGTTAGTTCCACCCGGGGTAGGAGTGTAGTACCCAGGAGGCTGATTGGCAAAGGAGGAGAAAGCGAAGCTATTGGGGTCGAGGAGCGAAGGCGTAAAGCGCCATGGCTCGTTATTCCCCCGCGGCGTCGGATCTGCATCTTTGATGTCTTCTTGGTCACCGAAGTTCCTGAGTAGATCTGTTAGTAAGGTTCATTCTTAGGTTCGAAAACACAAGTTCAGCGCTTGCGGCACGAGTTGCAGGATAAGATGCGACGTCGTAAACACATCGCGACTTATCGGGAGTCGGCGCGCGCCAGGTGCGGAAACCTACCGAGCCGTCTGAGCTACATCGAGCGCATCCGCGAGAGAGGGCCCTTCAACATTCGTGAGGGATTGCGAGCGCGTAGTATTAGCGAGGTGAGGAAAGGTCGCTCTAAAGTTCTGAAGGAGCTCTTCATTCGGCTTCTGCGAATTGGTCCTGCGAAGCGGTCAGCATAGGTACCAGAGCTGGGCTGGCTATGCGCGCGACGCACAGCGCACAACCAAAAGCCGTCTACAGGTCGGAACAGGACGAGAGCGCATACCGGTTGCGAAACATCGCGGGGAAGCTCAGAGCAGCAGCACAGTCGGTCAACGAGCATCGAGAGAAGTGAGGTCGGAAGATGGGGAGGCTCCAGAGGTGACTTGATGAAACTGGAGAGATGCCACACGGGTCAAGCCACAGGTGTCTTGTGCATGGGCTGCGTTGCTGCGAGGTCAGGCGTCTTTTATCAGGCTAGCCGACCGAGCTTCCCTGGATCAAACGGCAGCGCGTGGAGGGCCCGGCCATGGCGTCTGCTGGACGAGGCCGCAGCGATCGGAGCTGTTAGCGCAAAAGCGGCGCGCAGCGACAGAGGCCTGGCCGTGCTCCCTGCGTTGCGCTGCCGCTGCACCTTTTCTTTCGCGCGTGCGCTAGGCCAACACGGAAGACCACCACAGACGTCGATGTCGCGAAGGCGACGTGCAGTGCACAGCCACGGCCCTACGTCTGCCGCGAAGCTCTGGAAGCTCCAGGGGGGCCCGAACAGGTTGTGATAGACGTTGCGCCCGCACCAAACTTCTGTGCCACGCGGTTCCAACCCCTCGTTTCTCGAATCCTCCTGCCACTGCCGCACCTTTGTTTGTGCGAGGCTTTTGTGGCTCGCCCGCCAATCCTGTGTTCCCGGTAATTATTCTCCCAAAAGAAGCCCATCCGAAGCCCACTAAACCCCCGCTGGACCAGCGGTACGTATTGTAGCGGCGTACCATGTGCGTTGGCAGTCCATGACATCTGCCACCTGACGGTAGACCGCTCGTCTCCAGTGTCGACCTGTCTGGTCTCATCTGTTCATGTTCACCATCTCCCCGTGCTGGCGCGCGGTACCGCAGCGCCGCGCTTCAAGAGCGCTCTGCAGTCTTCCCCTGCATACGAGCTTTGGGAAGGTATTTGACGCACGAGGATCGAGCCCCGGAATCTCTTGTCGTTCATCGACCAATCTGGTGGCTTGCGCGCGAGCTGAAACTAGATCAGCCGTTTCGCTTGGGCATATTGCAACTCGCCCGCTGCGCGCCTAGCCTGACCCAAATATCTTAAAAACTCCCCTTCACCTATGAACCGAGATTAAAGAGATTCAAAACATGCGCTTTCACGTCACCACGCAAGACCGCGGCCGTAACGTTCAGCAAAATTCGCAGTCGTCCTCCACGGCACTATGGCGTCATAGTGATGGATTTCGTGTTTCCGTGATTTGGTGAAAAACACTCGCATGACAGCTATCGTTACACCGACCATTGACTGCAGTTTCCGTTCCCTACGGGCTCGGAAAGGAAGCCGAACCGAACCGTAGGCGTAAAAATAAGTGTGGCGAGAGCTCGACGTAACTGAACCGATGAAGGAAGTGATGGACGCAATCCGTCGCACATCATCACGCGACGACGCTGCATATTTGCTCAAGGCTGTGGCGATTGTTCTTCGCCGAGCATTAACCGAAAGCTAACGCCACAGCTGTGGCGTTGGATCGACATGGGAACGGTGGCGCAAACTTCCCTTTCCCACCAACATCATTTGTCAAGTTGTAAAAGAACGCGCGTTGCTTGTAGAACGACGAGCTGACGACGTACCGAGAAGAATGAGTCAAAGGTTTCCAGCCACGTTCGACAGAGGTCTATCATTTCTGGTACGAGTTAGAGCGCCAAGTGAGAAATCGCATTAGTCGAGGACAGAACTGAATGTGACCATTTGGTACAACGGGCATCGGATAGGTTCGATCGGGGACCTTATTATCTGTTAGCAACACGTACTGGAAAAGCCATTCGCCGGCCTCACCAGTCCAGCGAACCAATGGAAGAGACGTCCCCATGGGATCAGTTCCGTTGGCTGTTGAAGCGTCACTGTTCGTCGCACGCGCAATGCGTTTATTCGAGGACTCTGATGTAAGACGTAGAGAGCTGACATTTAATCTGCTTCAACTTCGAGTTTCAATTTCGATTCCGGGTGCATCCTAGAAAATCCTCCAGACCAACAAACTGCTGCTGCTACCCCTGGCATTTTCGGTTCACCATATCATCCCCCCGGATATAGTGCATGTCCCTTGCTATAGTTTTTGTACGGGAAAATGCTAACGGGCGAACGAAAGATCGCTAGCGTTCAGGAAAATTTGTGTAATGTGATGAAACCGAAGCAGCTGCTTCACAGCACGGCGTTATGGTTCCGTGGTTGCATCTGTCGGGCTAGACCAGTTAGAGGAGGTCCGTTCCGTGATGGAAGCGCAATCATTCGCGCGCAACAAATCCCTCGTCAACGTGTTGTCGCAAACTGGAATAGGCTGCCCTAGTGTAATCCAGAAATGCGCTCATGGGCGCTGAAGTGGCAACACGTTTTCCATCTGTGCCTTCTCGGAACCATCTTTAGCTCGAGCGCACGATCCGACAGCGGGCACTTTCGCGTTGGATTGGATTGGATTGCTTCTGGACGTCGACTTGTCCGCCTGATCAACAGCTCTAGCTGCTGCCATGGCTGCGATACTGTGCCGCACTCTGGGGCTGCCAACGGAGTCAGATCGATGACCGTCACTGCTTCGGAGAGTGTGTCCAGAGCTACTCCTACTCTGTGTCACAGGCCGGTGGCTTCCACTAGAGCTGTGACGAAAAGCAGTCAGCACACTGGAGCTACTGTCACGTCGGTCGTTGTCTGTTGTCCTGCGTACGGTCCGTACACTGGAGTCTGAACCTTTCCGCCGAACGCTCTCTAGACCTGGTCGTTGCACCGGAGATGGTATCTTGGTCGGCTTCTGGGTGTCCTCATCAAGCCTCATACTACGAGGTGAATGAACCGTTGGACGACCAAAGGCCATGTCTCCCTCGCTTGAGTCGGATGAATCAGAAGAGTTATCCATCTCGCAAATTCGCAGCTTCTCTTCGAGCGGCGCCATTTGATCATCACCTGGTTCAAACGAGAAATGCCTTTGACGTTTCTGAGCAGATCCGAGTTGTGGCTGTGAGTGAGCGTGGCGTATCGTGCGCTCCGGTGTTTCCTGGGTATTCGCAGACTCCACAGCACTCTCCAAAGAGCACGTGGAAGCCTCTTCACTTGGTGCTTCGTACGGGGGCGCAGAAATATCCTCCTTCCGAGGTAACGAGTATAGTTGCATCAACCCGGTGAGGAATGCGTTCGTGTCGATCCCTTTCTTCCGCGCAACCAAGGTCCCGAGCTCCTGGAGAGCGACAAATGCTTCCAGGTCAACAGCGGTCTCTACCATATCCGGTGGACGTTCTACTTCGTCTGGTAAAGGATCACCTGTTCCAGAAAAGCCCGACTCGAGTGAGCGTGGAATTGAGTTGTTTGTACCCGTTTTTGCGAGGCGCACAAGATCTAGCTCGCTTTGTACTTTCCGCGACAACGTGGCCTTCTTATCTTGGCTCGGTGGCGTGCCGACAGTGAAATTGCTTTCAGTTTGTGCATTGTCGAAATGCCTGGACAGAAAAGCCATTTTGGTGGATGGCGAGACTGGTCTCTGCAAGAGCACTGTTTGAATGATCAGCTTCTCAACTAGTATCACATCGTGACGTCAAGCCTCATCGAGAGAGTCGCTCACCTTGTTGGCTTCGGAGCCGGATTTGCTCATCCAGATCCTCAGTGGGGAGATTCGCAAAGTTATTCGGTGCATTACCGTATGAGACGGTCTTTCGGTGGGTTGGGCCCCTCTTGACTATTGTGCTCTGTCTTGCCTTCACTAGACTGTATGATCATGTTAACTGGTATCTTCACAAAAAGCACGTAACTTACCCAGCCATCCCAGAAGTACCATGAGCAATAAGGAGCTCCAGTCGACGAATCTCGTCATCGTATTGGCCCTTTTCTTCTTCATGACACTCCTCCGCGGCCCGGTAGGCGTTGAATGTCTCATGTAGAAGTTCTTCCAACCGCTCCTTCTCTTCTCTGACCTTGCGATAGTCTGCGAAGATTCGGAAGATGCCGCTATTGAAATTGAGTGGTATTGGACGAGCAGGAACGGCACTCATATGTGCGAACACAGACTGGAGAGACACCAAGGGATCTATGACCTCTTCGTAAGGTAGCGGTGTCTCGCTCCAAGGTTCCGAAAAACCAGGCTCCTTAGACGCGTCTTTAATTGCGAGGTACCCCGAGATATACCGTGATAGCTTGGGCTTCGGTTGTTTACGCGGGCTAGGCACCTCGGGTGTGAGTTCGCGACGAACATCATCTAGATCTTGTGAGAATATGCTCGGAGTCGATGCTCTGCTGGGCGTCCCTGGGCGACTGTGGAAGGTGCTCCAGCTTTCCCGCTCTAAAAGCGGGCGGAGGCTCTCTGTATCTTCCTCGGCTAAGATGCGGTCTTCGGCCTTCGCTTTAGCACCCGTTGGTCGAGAATGAACTGCAATTAGGCATGCGATTAGTACCGACGGATGGACATTGTGTTTCGTTGTTGCTTACTCCTCTTGCGCCAGCCGCCTGCGCCGCTTTTTTCAGGCATGATGTCAAAGCCGCTGTTGTCCTAATAAGAAGGTTCACAAATGGGCTCGCGTACAAGCGTCGATGAGAGGCGTGATAACGATGGTAAGTGGAAGCAAACGGGACAGCGGCGAGAGGTGGGTTGTGGAAGTGCAAGTGAGTGTGTCGTGCCTGCCGTTTCTAAGGGCCACGGACCTTGTCCGCGCGAACAGCAAGAACGGCCATCTCCTGCCGTTACACTAGAAGGAGAGAGCTCCAGGTCCTTTCAATAACTGCCAGTGGGTGCTTGCTCCTCTGGATCTTCTTCCACCGGTGCCTTTGGGCCCTCACAGATCGGTATCAACCACTGGCCTCTCCCCTCCCTCAACCTTCCTTAATCTCTTCAAAAGCTTCCCTCTTTTGGGCATCATTCTGCCGTCCTGGCACTGTCTATTTTACCATACGTAGGTTCACCCGTTGGTCTAGGCCTACATGTCTGCGGTGAAAATGGAAGGCGCAATGGTATACGTCTTGCAGTTGTTGCGCGGTCTATTATATGAACAACTGCATCTGCTTAGTAAACCGGGCCCCTTCTTATACTGTTTACGAAATGATCGCTTCTACCTGTCATGAATTAATGCTACGGCACGAGCTGCCCGCAGAAGAAAGACAAGGAACGCAAACAAAAAATAACGAACAACAGTTTAAAACAGGCACGTTCGATGATTTTGAGGCACGAGAATGCTCTTAAAGCAATGTACAAATGCAGCAAACTTGTGACTGTGTTGCGAAACCTGATGAGGTCACGATGCGCGGTCATGACGCAATGCCGATTGGCGCGTTTCGATCGATCGACCTCAGCGCGCTTCTGCTCATTGACAGCAGCCAGCATTTGCACGTTTTCAGATTTATCAACCTTGCATATTCCTACCATGAAAAGCAGTGTGCTGTTAGCGCAGATCAAGTTGGTGGTAGAGCGCGGCTTTGCGTTTCGGAAGAGGTCTAGCGCACCTAATGCAGTGCGGTGTATTCACGTTGGCTTGCGCTCTCCAAAGACACTGTGCTTGAAAATGCGCGCGACCTTTCCAATGAGCGCCCAGCGTGTGTGTGAGCGCAGGAACATGACTGTGAAGTTCACAACGCTCTACCTGTTGGAACTCATGTTCTGTCAAGGTGGTCTAGTAGCATTATCGTGGCGCAACCAGGTCACCGGTGCTTGTCAGACGTAATGAATTAAATCGTATATGTCCCGGTTCGCCTAGCGACCCTTGAAGTGTATATATCCATTTTGCAGAGGATGCCCAGGATTTTCCATTACAGGAGCGTTTATCGTCTCCGTGAATTGGCCCGCTTCACATATCCTCAGGGAGGTGTCCCGTAGGTCGGCCATTTCCCTCCTATTACTTGTTCACCCAGGTGCCGTACTCGTGGTCTCTTCTAGCAGTCCGTGATCTGGGTGACGGTTCCAGCCTCTCCCTTGACGCACATGCCGTGATTTTGGGCTTATCAGCAGTCAGTAAAAGATCAATATAAGTATTTCGGACAACATACCCTTTGCATCTGCAACGGCGACGGGAGCAGCGATGGTTGCGACAGCCATAGAGAGGACGGCAGCGACGACAGCGGTGAACTTCATGATGAGATCGTGGAACTTGGGGTATCAAACGTCGAAAAGATGAAAGTATCGTAGGTCGCCCGGCGACAAAGGAGCGTGTTAAAAGAAGAAATTGTATTAGGAAAAATTTGACTTGGTTTGCTTTCAAGAAGAGCACGGCTGAATACTCCTCGTCGGACAGAGCGGCTCTGTCTTTAATACTTCCAAGCCTCTGATTAAGAATGGCTGTGCAAGTGAACATCACACACGGGATGGTACTGCCTGTGCGAAATGATGTATGCCTGGAACAAGAAGGTACGCCTGAAACCGGATGGTCATGATTCCTGAGGATTGTTACCACCGCATAAGGAACTGTGCACGGGGATCGCCAGTGCAGATACCCGCTTTATGTCTTGTGGACACCTGAGATTGGTCCGGGGGTGCCTCAGGTGGGCGGGAGTTCAGCAGCGAGACGCGTAAGTCGACGGGAAGAGGATTTGCAGTATTGCTCGCTGCGGCTCTAAAACACTTTGAAGCGCACATTAGTTTAGTCAGTCTATTTGAAACTCGGTTCAGAGTCAATTCGATGTACCGCAAAAGGAAGTATCTCTCAAGCTGTCATTCCTCTGGCGTCTGGCGAACCTGTTCATTTGTATGCCGGCCGCCTAACTTATTACCCGTACCTAGTACGACGATCTTCCACTAGTAGAAGCTTGACCTCAGGACGAGACTGTGGTTTGGTAATTCTCGAAATCGCATCGGGCCAAGCGACTCTGAAACGATGCTCAAACACAATCTGAGACGCGAGGAGGAAGAAGACAACCGTGCCAGAAGTCTGGGCTCTGTCATGTGATTTCAGACTTCAAAATCTAATGTGACATTCATCTTTGACGTTGCTGAAGACTTAACGCGACAACTGATTGTGTGGGCGTCGTGGAGTCGGGAAGGAGCGGGGGTGTTGTTGACATCTGTAATGCTCGAAAATCGGGGAAAATCTTGGCAAAACCTTACCCCAACAAGATCGCTCGGCCAGCAACATGAAGCTGCTGAGCCACCCACAATCAATATTATCACGAGATTTTCTGGATTTAGGGTCTCTAAGGCCTGTAGATAATTACTAGCTACTTAGATTATTAATATCTACTTAGTGTTCTGATGATTCGGCCTCTGCGCGACTGTGAGGCGGATGCAACAGATAAGGCCTTATCAACATCTACAGCCTTACGCTAAGGCTGTTTTTTCTTAGTAGGCTTACTAGGAGGCTTTAAAGCCTTCTTGTTTACTAATTTAGATATTTTAATCTATTTTTAAAGTTAACTTTATGCCTTATAGGCCTATTGCTTAAGGCGTTACTCTATAGCCTTATTAGCTCTCTACTTTACGCGTGCATCTCTAGTAGCTGCTCGAGTAATACGCCTCTCCTAGAGTAGCCTTATTTTAAGCTACTAGCTAGCCTAACGTGCCTCTACTTGCTTACGTTTTTAAAGCTATAGTTACTGCGCTTTAGCATCTTTTTCGTGTAGACAATCACGTGCCCGCTGAACGTAATAGGGTAACACGAAAATAGATCCCCCTTAATCCTTATAAGGCTAATTAAAAGGTAGAGGCCTGCCTCGCTTTAAGCGTTTCTTTTAGATAGTTAGGGCCTTTTATAGGCCCTAATTTTCATGCTCTGCAAGCTGTGCTCGTGCAGAGATTAAGTGTATAGTTTAACTTAGCTTTTTAGCCACATTACTAGCCCCTACATTAATATAAGCTTTTAGAAGCCTATCAATTTTCCTCTAATCTAATGCGCTAAGTACTAAGATTAAGCTTTTTTATAATTCTTGCTTAGGTACGTGATCGTTGTTAAACCGCTTAAGGATAACTTCTAGATATAGAGGTAATAGGCTAGTAGCCTTAAAGGCCCGGAGTATTAATAGCTACCTTATAGTACTAACCTAGGCCTTCTAAAATAAGCTAAAGAAGTCCCTTTTAGTAATAGAGGCTATTCCTAGGCTATCTTGTAAGAAGGCTGATAGCTCGTTTAAATATGCTGTTAATAGAGGCTTAAACATGCAGACATCTAGAGGCTGCAGCGTATAGGTCGAATGTGGTGGATAGATAGCTAACAGGATCTTATTACGATCGTAAAAGTCGATAAAATCCATAGTAACGTGAGATCTATGACCATCGAGGATTAATAGTTAATATGATTGTCTAGCTTTTGACTTTGTAAGGTAATTAAACACCTGTTGAAGCTATGCAGGGCCTATCTGATTATTTATCTAGCTAGATTCTGATACGGTGATAAAGACTTGATGATGTTGAGGGTTGAGGTCCTCTATCCAACTTGATTGTATATCTGTAGAGGTGGCCTGATAGATTAGAGCTGGATCTAGGGCAGATCCGTCGGCGCATATGCAAGCGATGATCGATATCCATTCACGGCTACCATCCTGAATAGCTTGCCTTACTGCCTTGCTCTCGTACAGAGGTCTATCAAAGATCCTCTTTGAGCGGGAGGTGATGCCGAGCAGGCAGCCTTTTTCGTCCATATTGTATATATGCTAAGTCTCGATCTGATACTGGCCAATCTTTTGCTGTAGAAGCTGAAAGTAGTCCTCATATTTGCCTAGGGAATCAGCTTTATGGCGATTGCTGTCGATGCCGGTCGTCCATCGTGATATCAAGGATTCAGGGTGGCGCCTCACAAAGCGATCAACCCATGATAAGCTAACCTCCTTTTTAGCTATAGTAGAGGCAAAGCTTTGTATCATTTGCCGTGTAGGAGGAAGGCCACGTTCAGTAAGGCCTCTAATATATCGTAGGAGCTCTGATTCTTGCTGTGGGCTGAGATTTCGACGTGTAGAGTCGGTATCTGCACGCGCCTGCGTGACGCCTTAGTGCCGGCGCGTCAATGTAGAAAGTGCAACACCATATTCTTTTGCAATTTTTCTATATAAAAAAGATGCTCCTGGCTCTTGCGATTCGATTGCTATAATTGCTACCTTGATTGGATCCATATTGGTGGGGATGCGGCGCGTGAAAGTTGGTACGTTGCATGGTGGGGTGTTGCATTGACTGACGTGTTGCACTGACTGCCGAGGCACGGTAATTATTTTCGCGCGCCTGCCAATTTGTTTCCGAAATCTAAACGCCTGCGGTCCCCACTATATCGTTGTCAGCTTGCCGCCTAGTAAAGTAAGGCTGTAGATATACGTAAGGACGTCTATACTAACTATTTTCTTAGTGTTGCAGACGTTCTGGCACGCCCGTGGACATGTACGCCGCTGTAGGCATCCCGACGCGGCCTCGCCAACGCGACCTCGCGCCGCCCCAGCCTCCTAATGCTATATATCTCGGTCGCGGTCTTTCTACGCGTACTCGTAATAATATCAAGCGGTTCCTAGACTTTGGATGGTACCTAGACGCCATCGCTGCACGCGAACGTTGTTCTCGGCACGCTGTTAGCAATGTAGCGGAGAACCTGGAGAAGTTTGGCAACGTTTGCCGCCCTCTATAAGGCAAGCTAGGGAGACCTCCTGCTATCCCAGACAAAGACGGGGACGCGTTGTTTAATGAGCTAGTTTATTCTGGCTGGATATACTAGGACAAGATTATAAAGTAGCTACTTATTAAGCGTAACTATCGCGTCTCCCGCTCTGCAGTCTAGCGATACTTAAAGAAGAAGAAGTAGAGCAAGCGTACGCTGCGGCCCTTCTCTATTAACCAAAACGAGGACCTGAGGCAAGGGTATCGCGTCTAAATAAGCCAGTATACGCAGGAGGATCTCTGCTTTATCGACAAGGCAATCTTTAACGAGAAGAATAGCTAGAGACATAAGGCGTATGCTCCTGTTAGCGCTGACTATCGATATAGTTAGGACATCCGGCGTGGCGATACCTAGGCAATTCTCCTAGCTTATACTTCGCAGCACGGGTATTTGCCTTGCACTAGCATTAAGGAGGGTTACTATAATTGTAAGTAGTTTCTAGAATAAATTAAGACGTAGCTAATACCTACACTACGCGCCTTCTACGGCGGCAAGCTAATAGTAATTATCCTTAACAATATATTAATACACACGAATAACGACGTGCGGGCGATTGTTAAGCGCGCTAGGTATCTGCTCTAGTACCTGCCGCCATACTCCCTAGACTATAACCCCATCGAGCTCACATTTGCGGTGTTAAAAGCCTAGATCCGCTGGAACTATGTCTTTACGCGCTCTCGATTTGGCCGCAATAGGTTTAGAGATTTCCTAATAGCAGCGATTTAGGAGAGCTGTTATAATAAGTTTGCAAGAAAGCACTTCCGCTACGTAGCTAGCAGCCTATATATTAATAACGATACGTTGCTAAGGGTTAGGAGGGAGCTAAGAACAGAGTTTGACTTTAACTTTAATAAGGATAAGTGAGGTCAAACAGGTCGCTGCAGGCGGCGGTGGCGGCCCTGGGGGGCGGCCCAGCGTTTAAGGTGACGAAGCCACTATTACTACCACTGTTTATATTCGCCTAGGAGCCTTTACTAACGGAAGGAGCCTATGTCGACTCTACACTAGTACTCCAGGCTAAAAGTTTGTCAATTTAATTTATATAACGTGGTTCACCACTAAGCGGGCCAACCCCACCGAGCGGGCCACTTTTTAAAAGTTAGTCTATTGCGAAGCGCCTCCTACAACACCACTATAATTTACTATAATTTGCAGAACATAGAAATACTATTTAGACTTATTACTATTAGATACATCTATAATTTCTACTGCGCAGGTGCGAGCGTTGTGGCCAGCTTCGCCGCAACGTCCGCAGCGCCTCTGCCCACGCACCCTCTTTGCAGACTCTTTACCCTCCTTTTGCCTACTACTATCCTTTTTAGCTATTAAATCGACTACCTCTCCTACTATAAGTGTTTTAGCTACCTAAATATACTTTCTCTTTTAACTTTTTACCTCTATTACTATCTCTACTATCTTGCAAAGCCCTGCTATTTCTTATTATATTAACACTATTTCGTGCCTTATTAATACAACACCTTTATTAAGCTGCTTAACAGCTCTAAGAAGCGGAGAAACTAATAAATCTCTATACTTTTATACACGCTTATAAACTAGCGTTAACTAAGCCTCTATCTTGCGGAGGTTACTTAGTGTTTTTAATTCCTATAAGGTATCCTCTGCGTTAGGTGGAGTTGGCGTACAAAGAACTATATTAAGTCTTAATAACACCGCCTCTAGGTCGTGTAGGACTAATCTAGCGCCTTTAAAGCCTACGCAGATGTTCGCCTTTATTATTACTTTTTTAAAAGCTACTTTAAAGGCTAGTAGAAAGGCCTCCTTTTTAATTTACTTAGTGCTATACTGTGCTAAGCTACTAATCTCATTACTATACGCCCGCTTTAAAGGCGAAAAACAACCTATATCAAGTGGCTACAAGAGGTGTAATGAGTGTAAAGATATATAGAGAATAATAATCTTCTGTTCCTTATAGTATTTGTAGAATTCGTGTGAGCAGTGGCTCTTGTAACTATCTATAATTAGTAGCTAGTGTGCACCTAAACTACGCGCCTTAGTATAAGTATTAAAGTGCCTTAGCTAGGTAAGGCTAAGCTTATTTAACGTCTAGCTATTAGGACTAACTTTAATAACCTAGTCTCGGGGTAGATTATAGAACTAGGACGTAATTAGAATCTTACTAAGAAAGATAAGAAAGAGTAGTAGAGCCTAGCCTTTAGCGCTAACACCTTAGATATTAGTAACCTACCTATAATTACTAGGTTAAATCTTCTTTAGGTTGCTTCGCTTCTTAGAGCCTGTAAAGACTATCTAACCCTATATTACCCCTATTATAAAGCCTGTCTCGTCGAAGTTGTACGTATCGTTATTAGCGATACCGTACTTAGCCTTAGTATTAGTAACTAGCTTAAACTAGGGCGTTATAATATGTAGATCTTTGTTTAGGGCTTACTAATAATTATATAGATAGCTTCTTTAAAGCTTAATTTC
>ML976701.1:379792-436395 GCA_010015655.1 Bimuria novae-zelandiae CBS 107.79 | reverse complement strand
CTCCCACATGCCTCTGCTAGGAGATACGCCAACATCGATCCTTTGAGTGACCTGCGCCGATACAGCTCCTTAGCGTTGTTATTATACTATTATTTAAGGCACGTTAAAGGCTATAATAACGCGTTTTTTACTCTTATCGCGATCTTTAATTATAGCTTAAATAGCAAGCTATAGTGCACTTTTAGTATAAGGTTGTTGCGCGTTATGTTGTGATGGCATTGTAGTATAAGCTAGAGGTAGGCTGCATTTAGCAAAGTTGGCCCGCTCGGTGGGGTTGGCCCGCTCGGTGGTGAACCACGTTATATATATATATTATTTCAGCCCGAAACTTTGTTTATTTATTAAGATGTTTAATATTCTGGCACATATTGAAAACAACAAAGTTTTAGGCAGGAATATATTGAAAACTATAGAAAATTAGCAATAACGCTGCTAGATCTACGCAGACTTATGCTTATCACCCTTATACTCTATTGCTATTGTAAATAACATCTTTGCATAACGATAACTAGTTTTAAACTTTCTTAGATCCTCTTTTAGATGGCGAATAAGACCATCTTTAAGCTTTAACTCCCTAGCAACCTTATATAAGTTACTAGTAAGGTCGCTTATCTCGCGGAGGTTATAAATTGTCCACCGCTCGTCAAGCGCAATCTCTATTATCCGGGTGTATTTATCCTAGTCCTCAGGTAACTGCTAACCCACAAGCCACTTAAAGAACTCCCTTACCTCCACTTGGGTGTCACCCTGACTATTAATAGGGCTTGACGAAGACATAGGCGCGGGCGGCAGATATTCTATAACAGCGTAAGTTTAAGAGCTTAAAGGTCTACGTGCCAGTGACGCTGGCAACGGCGGTGGAGACCTGGACGCAACAACGCGTGGACGTGGGCCGTACGGCCAGCTCTTAGACGCCTCTCGCTGCTGTATAAGTAGCTGCCGCGCCTCAGCCGTACGCGCATAACGCTTAAGGTCCTTAAATTAACGTAGTTCCTCCTCTTCTTCTTGTCGTTGTCAACGTTAACGCTCTTACTCATGCTTGCGCTGCTGCCGCGCCTCCTCTCGCTCCTCTTCTTCGTCCTCCAGACGTTGCAGCTCTCGCCAGTGTTTCAGGTCCTCTACACGCTTCCTATGCCGCTTCCTCTCCTCTTTAGCAGAGCTATTATCAGTGCTGCCTAGCCACTTCTTGCCCTTGCCTCTGCGAGTATAAGGGTTGACCTTAAGCTGGTTACCCGTGTTACTGCGCCAATACGCGACAAGCTGAAGAGGTGGCTGCTTAACAGACGCGCTGTCCCGTCCCTTAATAATACGCTTTATCCATGTCTTTCCATCCGCCGGACGTATCGTGAAGTGCTCACCAGAGAAAGGAATCCAGCACCAGTGTCCATAGTTGCTACAGAGGGTCTCGTGGCAAATCCACCGGTCATGGATACTGCTAAGCAAGTCGGCAGAGGACTGACGGACCTCCTGCTGCGCCTCCGTCCGTAGTAACTAAGTCGTACGACTGCCACGAGGCACCGGCGCGCCGGCAATGACTTAGGGCGGAGTATTGGCTTGCCTAGGTGATGAAGGCTCGTTGGCATACGTCCGAGGAAACGCCTTCTGTAAGAGGGCAACCTCTACCTTTACGTCCACCCTCATCTCCAGGATATCGCACCCTCGCAGCGACTCGGCAGCCCGGTCCATGTCTCTCACCAGCACGTCTCCAGACTCCACAAAGTCAGCCAACGTCTTATGCTTGAACGCTGAGCGGGACGTCTTCGTCCTCCGGCCAGCGCGAAAGGCAACACCGATTGCTAGTGTACGATAGTCTCGTCCGTCGATTTCAGACAGGGGATTACGGACCATCTGCTCTACCATGTCGTCCAGATCTGATATCACGAACTCTCGTCGATTACAGATAGCCATATCCTTAACCTTTGTTGCCTTGTTCACGCGCAGCGTGTACTCAATCTCCAGGTCATACGAAGGGTCAGGCACTGGCGACGACGCGCGCGGCGGCGAGGAGGGTACTGCTACCACAGTGGCAGCAGGCGGTACAGGTGTAGGTGTAGGTGTAGGCGCTGGCACAGGTACAGGCGGAGGTGTGGGGGGGAGAGACGGCGGAGGAGAGGACGACGACGACGGTGGACCTAGCAGGTTTGGCAGCAGGCCTGGAAATCGCCTGCTCAGAGAGTCCTCACGGGTGTTACCGGACGCTGTTTTCGACTTCTTGGTCCGACTGGCAGGCTTGCTGGCAGGCTTACGCGTGGCCTTCGTCCTGTATGCACCACCACCTGTCATTATAGCAGGAGCGGGAGCTTCTACTTCGAAGTCAACGGCGATAGGTTTCCCAGCGTACGCGGGACTTACGCGTGGCTTTGACAGTAGGCACACGGGCTGTGCCTGTACAAGAACGCGTCTGGCGACGGGTTGGCGACGGCGCGTCGGCGTTGGTCATGCAGGGCGTATGTAGAGGTCTCACGCGACTGCAACACCAAGAAAAGGTCAGTATAGACGTCTTTAAAACTTCAACTAATGTGGCAGAGCTAATAAAGGTAACAAGGCGCGTACCGCGGGCGTTCAGATTCTGTATACAAATTGGCTGGCGCGCGAAAATAATTAAGGTTTTGCCAAGATTTCCCCCGATTTTCGAGCATTACAGATGCGGGGCGCACTAGCCACTGCCAGCCAAGCGAACAGCCACATCCTTTGAGTGGTCCACGCACAGCTTCCTCGTGTCTTCATGTCCACTTGTCCAATGGGGCAATATGCTGTTGGTACTGCATGAGAGATGACGACGTTTTTATACCTACCAAGGTTTGCAATAAACGCCTCGACTGCTGTGGCTCCGCCTCTTCCTGTGGCCTGCGATCCCTTTCACCAGCGTTCGAGAACGGCGATCGCGAAGAAACCTCGCTGAATCCATAGAGGAAGGCCATGCCGCGGGTAGCGTGTCCTTTCTGCTGAACTTCAGGGGCGGCACGAGTGACGACGGTAGGATAGCCCAGCGTAGTCGAAATACTGACCTCAGTAATCGCTAGTGCATTTTTCTCAGAGTGTCAAAGATACCCACGGTCAGGTAAGCTCGCAGCAATCACGACCATCTTCATAAGCCAGAGCATCTAATACTAGAGCATACATTTTGAAATCTCAACCCCCGAGTTGCTTCAAATCATCTTTGGCCGGTGCGAGATCTAGCAGACTCACCAGATTCCTGAAGACAGCCTGCGACATTTGAGCAAACAGCATTACCGAAAAGGAGCGCCGAGACCACCCAAGCATACTGTACTGATGCCTACGTGCGCGTGAGATAGCTGCTTCCAAAGCTGTGGACGGAGGCTGGTGGGTTCGGAAGAGATAGAAGATCAGACTGTCGGTATTCGTTTTCTTGCGAACAGCAAGCCAGCCTATTATAGACCGTATAGCGCAATTTTTGCTTTAGGTTATTCTCACACGTGGCCATAGGCAGAAGTGCCGTCGAATTTGTTGCTCAGGTGGTATGACGAGGTTTTACATTGAGGTTGTAGAAGTGAGGTCGGTTCCGTCCCAAGGCTGAAGCCTTCGAGGTACCACGTCCAGGAGACTATTGCAGACTGCAATAAGATGCCCGGAGTTCCCCTTTTGAGCTGTTTGAAGACACGCCCTGAAAGAGATGCCCCGACATCGTGTACTTCCTGACCTACCTTGTAGAGAGCACTCCGGCTAATGAGCAGCTTAGCACAGAAGCTAGTGCGAGCTTGACCGAAAGCCATTCTTCTTCACCACCGTCACTCATCACCAACTTCTCAATTTCAGTCTTACATTATCTCCAGAATACAGCGATGGGTTCCTATATGCGGGAAAAACCAAATCGGGCTTGGATTGCCGAATACGAGCGCCACGCGCTGCTGCAGGCCGCTTTCTGCACTGCCCCTCATGTTCCTCAGGCACATGAGAATCGGCGTCGAGTGCATCGGCAGTAACCCAACCTCTCAGCAGTATATACAGCTGCGAGTTCAAACCCGGCACCTCAAAGCGCACCCAGGAACCTTTGGGTCCTCATAATCGAAAGCCATGGATGCTTCCAACCTGCTTGAGGCCTCGTTCCACCTGGTGCCATATATACTTTATGCGATACTTGTGGACTTCCTGATACCCCTTCCCCTCCTTTTCAAAATCTGTCTGGTCTTTATAGATTGGCCGTACCCGGGACTCCAGGCCCTAAAATGGATCACTGCCGGTTACATCGATACCCTTTACCTTACGAATGAAGATCATCGGTATTTTACCAAGGCATCAGCGTACTTAGGGACTCTGTTTGCGCGCAGAGGAATTCTTTGGTTCTGGCGTGTCAGCTCATTGCTAGCGACGTTTGCGTGGGCGAACTATTACATACTGTTACCGATCTGCCTCTGCTTGGGTGCTTCATGGGCAATGGGGCCTCAAAATAGGATATTCGGAATATCAGGAACCTCAGCTTCGCTTGGTGCGTGGATATTCGTGATAGTACCCACCAACCTGGTATACGGCTTTACATTGTTTCTCGGATACGCCTTGGACGGCTTGGGTAGCATGAAGAGGGCGGTTGCGGCTATGTTAATCCCTCCACTGCCAAATTTCTCGTACGATTCTGCGCCGAACTTTGATCCTACCACCCAGATCCGACTTTTGAAACTACATCGACGGGTCCCGTTCTTTGAAGTTTCCGCGGAGCTGGTCTCTTGTGCTATCGAAGAGGCGCCGACTTATTACGCCATATCGTACGTCTGGAGCTATGGACGTCAAGATTTCCGAACCATTACGTTGAATGGTGAGTATACTGAGGCACAAAAAGGGTGTCTCAGCCAGTTCAAGTGTTCCTGAATACTTCAGGAATGGTGTAGCTCTCTTAGTCCGCCGCGGCTAGTGCAATCTTACTCATCTAATGATCACTGGTTTAGGTATGTCATTCAAAATCAGAAGGAACGTATACGATATTCTCAATCGATGCAGCTCCTTCCTAGGACCGCAAACAATATGGATCGATACGATTTGCATCGACCAATCGAACAACGACGAGAAAACATTCCAGGTGCGGGCCATGCAGGATATCTACAGTACAGCGGAGCATGTTCTTGTGTGCTTAGGAAACGGGCCCGGTGCGCTGGCACTTTTCCTGATCCGAGAATTAAAGAATGCGGGGCAACTTTTTGGGGAAGCTCGCGTGCCAGAGTACGTAGCTCAGTTCTTCGAGCGTCGCAAGACAGACCCTTGGCTTGCTGCTCGGATAGACGCGCTTCAAGAGCTACTACAGCATCCTTGGTTCAGGAGAGTATGGGTCATCCAGGAAGCGGTTGTGCCGCGCGCTGTCACCTTCTTTTACGGTCGGCAGTCTATACCATGGCAGGAATTCTACAAGTTGAAAGCCATATTGACCGGACCATTGATATCCATGTTTGCGTCGCTCACCCCCGGGGATCAACTGGAAAATGTCTTTTGGTACCGGGGTATTCTGAGCATGAACTTCATCGTCGCATATCGATTAGAATACCACATATTTGGCCCACAGCGCATAAGCCACGTTCTTCGCATTTTCGGCGAGAGAGAAGCGAAGTTACCTATCGATAAAGTCTTCGCTCTGGTTGGGATTGCGAAACGCTACGATACAGACCTCAAGCAGCTCGTCGACTACCGCATTAAAAGCGACGAAACGGTGCTGCTGGACCTAGCAATCTTCCTATTCGACCACGAGGAGGCGTTTGAGATTCTCTACCTAGCCGGCATCGGGAGAGGCGGTCGCAATCCCAACCTGCCCTCCTGGGTCGTCGACTGGACCATGCAGTGCGCCAACACGCCTCTTAATTCGGAATTCTTACCCGAAGCACTCCGGTACCGCGCAGCAACCAGTAAGCCTCTCAGAGCAATGCGAGGCACGTCGCAGCGGGAGATCATCGTACGAGGACAACTGTTCGACAAGATCACCGGTCTAGTCCCTTTGCATACCAACGTAACAGGCAGGGAGTCATTTACTGATATACACCTCCTGCTAGGGTCTTATCTCGATGAGACCCTAAAGCTTGCACGAGAGAAGAGCCGCGATCCGTATCCCCACGCTGTAAATCAATCACTGGACGAAGCAGTATGGCGCACCCTCATCGGCGACAAGACCAACACCGAGCGTCCCGCGCCAGCCTCCTATGCCCACATTCTAGCTAGGCTCAATCAAGGCTTTGCCGACCTTAAAGATCCCCTCTCCAGATACTTTCCAGAGCTCAGGTTCAGCGAAGTCACGAAGGAAAACATAAGGAACGGGAACGCCCAAATTGAAATGGAAAAACTTCTAGCTTCAATGGAATCTATTGAGCAAATGCAAAATATCGATATCTTATTCGATAGCGGCAAGGGGTCAAGTCCGTACGTGTTCTGCGTCACTGCGCAGGGTTTCATTGGCATGGTGCCGCAGTTAAGTCAGGTGGAGGATAGCATTGTTTTGCTGCATGGGATGGAAGTACCTTATCTGTTACGCGGTGGCGATGTGAAGTGGAGGTATCAATTGGTTGGAGATGCGTATGTGCATGGGATCATGGACGGGGAAGGGGTCAGTGGGGATGGCGAGGATTTTACATTAGTGTGAAGGGTAATACCTATGGTAGCGTGGAGTCGATGATGGGCTGGGATGCAGTTCTCGAAATTATCAGTTGGTTAGATGAGCTTATCTAGTTATCCTTCACATCCGCCTCCACAAGTATCAATATGACTCCATCGATGAGTCTTCATTGTGGGACGTTACCAAATTTCCATCGCAGTACCAGGACCAAACATTGCGGACCGTACTAAATATTACGACCCGTACCAAGCACCAGCATAAGTATATTTACCACCAGAGAACGTTCACTCGATTCTATGAGTGATAAAACGTTACCAACTACCAGCCAGCCTACACAGGAAGGCAGATGCAACCCATATGACCGCCTAGTGGCTCCTTCCGCGCACCAGATGCGCCTACCTCAACAACAGTAGGACGAGGGCAGACAAGGAAAAGCTTCCGGCAACATCCAACTTTCAGGTATTATTTATTCAAACTGATAGCCACCCTTGTCAGTTCTCGCACTACGCTACTGCCCCTAAAAGAGAGATCACGGTCTGCTTCTTCTCGCCATCCCCATCCACACATCTCCCAACCTCTCCCCTAAACCCCTAGCGCTCTAACCACGCACCAACTCTTCTCCCACAAGCACCCATCCTCCTCCATCCTCCACCACCCTATCTATTCACATACGCACGTATCTCGCTCAAGCAACATTCAGCATAACCCAGGCGAGCTTTTCTTTCATTGTCTTCAACGGCATGCGACATACAGCAATGATAACGCGATGATTACACAAAGAGAAAGGCGCACTGGACATACCTTACGGACAAGTATTACCCAGTAAGATAAGCGCGCCGGAATAGTTGCAGTACAAACCAGGGTCTTTTCTGGCTCGCCCGGGTATTACACACTCTAGATATTCTACACTGACCCCTACGTAGAACTTGCACCTTGCTCACATACAATGGTGCTAGCCTTAGTGTGAGAGCATTGGTACGCGAAGCCGGAGCAGTTTGTCGACCTCTTTACTGCGCATCGAGACCCTCACCCAGCCCAGCACCATGCATCTACCTTCCTCCTACGCCTCGCACGCAGATCAGAACCACCACGATGCACTTACAACACCATATCCCCACACAATGCAATACATGAATACCATATTCCCATTCCATTCCTCTATCTAATCCCTACCTAACCTAAACCTCCCTCCCTTCCTTCCCCCATCCACCTGCCTAAAAATCTATCCTACAAGAAAAATACACACCCCAGCCTGCCCCCTCTTCTACAATTACCGCCCCACGCTCAGGTCTCAAAGCACGGAAAAAGGGCAGAAAGAAAAAAGAGTTACACAGCAGCAAGCAAGCAAGCAGCCACATTGGTATCATGCACACGCACCATCATCGCAGCCACACATGGCAGCGGATCAAACCACAACACACAACACACCCCTACGACTCAATCAACAACAACAACAACAACAACATAACAAAAGAAAAAGCCTATGCAAGAGCCATGAGATTCGGTTTTGTCAAGATAATAAAAGAAAAAAAAGGTGTATAACAAGTATAAGGAAAGCGCAAAGAATGCAGTGGATAGGAGAGCGTAAATGCGCAACGCGCGGGTCAACACTTATCACTCAGTCCAATTCCCAGACGGTCGCTTCGCCTTCCTAATTGACGCGGACCACCGTCTCCATAGGTGGCAGATGGGGCAAATCCTTATCCTTTCCAGGTCGGCCCCTCTCTTCCTTCGGCGGCGTCGGCGGCCCCGAATGTCGCTGCGTGTATCCAGGGTCCTTCGGCGGCGTTGGCGGTCTCTCCTCGCTCGGGGCTGTCCCCGAGTCCTTTGGTGGTGTGGGCGGTGGCCGCCCGTGGCTGTGGTCCCTCTCTCTTGAGCGGTTCTGCAAACCGCGGTCTTCTTGCCTGAGAGGTGGCGCCGCGGTAGCAGGGAGGTTGGTCTCGGTGCTCTGCGCGCTGCGACCGCCCGTACTTGACGTCTCCTGTGCTTCCTCTACAACAGGGAGCGTGGTGCCGAGTTCGCCTCGTTCTGCCGACGGACTGCGTACGATGCGCATCTCACGCTTAGGGAGGTCTTCTTCGCTTGCACCATGGCGCCTCGAGTGCTCGGCTTCGGCTTGGGCTTTTTGCAGTACCTTCTCGGTAGCTTCCCGTTCGCTACGGGTGATGTTAACGCCCGAGAGCAGTGGGTCGTTGATTGTGTGGGCAGCATCTTCGGTCTTTTCTCGTTCGGCTGCTTCCCGTGTCTTGGTGACGCTGCTGATGAATTTGATGAATCGATCGCCGTATCTTTCTGGGGGAATTGCGGAGATTTGTGATTCCTCGTTGGTCAGGCCCTTCCAGCGGTGCTCAATGCGTTTGATGAGATTATACTATTTCCGTTAGCAGCCAAACTTGACGCAAGCCAGCGAAGCTCCGCTTACATGTGTCAGGCAGTCGATGATACCCAGGTAGTAGATCTCTTCACCTGGCGCATCATCTTCGTGTGTGGCTCTGAAGCCACCGTCGTCCACGTAAAAGAAGTTGTTTTTCTTCTGCCCTTGCAGCTCATCAGGCATCTTGTTCGCAGTCTGCTCCATAGGCACCGGCTTCTGCGTCTTGATCATCTGCCTCAGCTCTTTTGCTTTTCTCGCGCTTTCGAGCTTCGACGGCGTTCGTGCGAGCATGTTCGGTTGTGGGTCCTCTGCCTCCCCACCCGGCTGGAACACTTGTAACGTCTTGTCCCGCAGATTCTCCTCGTTCCCCTTCTCCAGATCGTGAATGCCAATAAGCATTGAGTAGTCCATGATATGTAACTTCTGCAGAAGCTTGACATCCTTTTGCATCTGCTCGACAAATGCCTTCTTCTTCCCTGGCCCAAATTCCAAGTGCAGGCCGCGTCGCAACCAGTTGAGATCCTTTAGTGTAGCACGCGGATTCTCGTCCAACCCCTCTTCCTTGAAGTCACGTCCAATTGTCGACCCCTTCAAATCAAATGTGCGGTGGATGTCTCGATGCGGAGGGAATAGATTATTCATGACAACGAAGTGGATCTTGCGTCCATAGGGTATCTTTACGCGATGCAGGCCATAAAACTGAGATAGCAAGGTATTCGGGTTTTCCTGGACGTGGTTGTAGTAGTCCTTCAGGATCTTCCGGAGGAATTTGTGTTCGCCGTGGTGAATAGTTTTGATAATGTACTTGTAGTCTCGAGAGAAATAGAAGAAGCTCCCGCTCTTGCCAGGGGAGCCGAGTTCGGAAAGGATGTATTTGCTCGTCAGCGACACGAGGTAGTCGGCAGGATCGAGACCGAAGGTGGTACGGAGATGGCGGAAGACCCAAGGCGCATAGTCCTTGAACTTGAAGTCGTACTTGGCCGAGGGCGTGAGCTCATTCCCGGTACTGTGAGTCTGTTAGCACGATGGCTGGATGTATGACTTGTAAGAGAATCACACGAGAGACCGAATAGTAATAGGAGGCTTGACAAAGAGAAATCGTCCGGCACGTACATATCGAAAGAGAACTTGTGCTTGGCGTCAAAGTCCGCATCGGTGAGCTCGCGGTCCATCTTGGCATTCGTCCGCGACACGGTGAAGCGGATGCCCGTGAGCATGTTGTAGGCCGTGACCCAATTGACGTGGTTCTGGTCCACCTTGGTGCCAACCACGACGCGGTCGTCGTCATCGTCGTCTCTCCGCTTCCGCTTGCTGGCGCGCTTTTGCCGGATGTGCTCGGCCCATCGCGCAGCATCCTCGTCCTGCGGCACCTCGTCGAGATGCATGTCGGAGTGTATGGACCGCGTGGTCCGGCGTGCCAGCGACATGGACCCCCGGCGGCGGGTGGGGGTGTTGACAGGCGAAAATCGGCCGCTCGCACTCACAACGTCATCGGTGGTGTTGTTGTTCCGGAGGCCCTGGGCACGCGCTGGGGAGACGCTGGGCACTTCCAGCGTGTGTCGATGCTGCAGCCGATAGGGCGCCTCGGCAGGGCTTGGGTTGTTGTAGTTGAAAGCGGGGGGTGACGAGACGCGGTAGGTGGAGCCCGGGACCTGCAGGTTGCTCTGCGAACTGGGCGGCTGAGACCCGGTGCCAGCCTGGGGCTGGGCGACGAAATCCTTGCGGGACTCTTTGTGGGCTTCGGGCGAGTTCAGTGTGTTAAGCGTGACGTGTGTGGTTCCGGTGCTGTAGCCGTCTTGCGTTTCGCTGCCGTGGACCGATGCAAAGTAGCCGTCGTCCCTGCTATCTCTGCTAGAGCGCTCGGCGGAGGCGTTCCGCGGCTCCGACATGTTCAACGGACTATGTCTGCCAACACTCCACCCTCGCTGCCGGCCCGCGCGGCCGTCCGTCTGCGAGGTCCGCTTCTCAGCATTCGGCGGCTGCGCAGGCCGTCCGTTGGGTATCGACTGCATCACCGACCCGTTCGCGGGCTTGCCATTTGTCATCGGCGGGTCGCCGCGGTGCACCTTTTCTGCATATTCACCGCCAAACAGCGACTTGTCGGACAGGGTGCGCGAGGGCAGCGTGTAGGTTGTGACGGTGTGGCCGTGGGCTGTGGAGTCGCTATTGTCGGCGGCCAAAGAGGGCATCGTCCGAGGGGCGACGACGGTCGCAATCATACGCGGGCGCTCCACACGGGTGGGCTGCGGGTGGGCGGCCAACTCTCGTGTCGTGCAGGCTTCGTGTCGCTGGAAGCGGGCGCTGTGTGTCGAAATGATGGCCGGTTGCTAGGGCGTCGTCCCGTGAATTGGCGGCCTCGGTTACTCGGTGTAGTTCAGTGCGGTGCGTGGAAGCGCGGTCGGCAGCACGCAAGGCGGGGCGGGGGGTTGCAAGAATGGGCGTGGAGTGGGAGACGTGCGTGTCGATGTGCTGGAGAGGTCAGAGACACAAAGCGCAGAAGCAAGCCAAGGTCAGCGTCGCCAGGGCCCTCGCTGCCAAGATCCAAAGTGCCAGCCGCGCCGGCAAGCGGGTAGAGATTGATTGCACGATGGCCAATGTGCCACTGCGAACACCACCCAACAGATTTCTAATCTAACTGCAATGCTACGCGTTAGAATCACACACAGTACGAGTACACTCGCTACTTGCAAACCTGTGTGGACTAGCGCAATTCTGCACCTTTTCTTTCCTCGCTCCCCTCTTCGTCCGCCCTCAGGGGAACCGATTGCGTCGTGAAATTGGGCTGAGCGTGATGTCCCAAACGGGTTAGAGTCCATGAATCCCAGCTCGCAGGTTCCAGCCTCACAGCCACACTCCCAACTATCCACGACAATGGCGTTATCGCAAGCTTCTATCATCTCACCTCGCTCTCTAGCTCTCGTTACAGAGTTTGCTCAAAACAAAGGCCTCCAGCTTTACACTCTTTCGAGCAGTCTTCCCAGCGTGCCGAGAGCCGCCTTTCCCTGCATCCACCAAATGATAGTGCCCGCACCGCACGCACCGCATTCAGTTCTGAATCTCCGCTCGCCGTTAACTCCGAGCGGGTCCGCTCGTATATATGTTGACAACTGGGGCGCATAGTTCGAATGCGTACCAGAATAGCAACACTTCGTTACACATCTAGTATATGCATGTCGCTGCCACATTTTCCGCGTAATGCCTGTCCTGCGAGTGTGGTGCTACCTTGAAACAGCTGACTATGTTGTTTGCAAGCTTCGTTCGTCCGACGCCATCGAGAAGCGCGACCACTAGGTCGGCTCTGCTGCCGCGACCGTCGACGCCTTTGCCGCATCGGAATTCCGAGACGGTGAGATGCTGACAGCAACACTTGAAACTTCTCCGATGATAATCTGAAGTTGGCCCCGCGTCGATTGCACAACAGCCACCTTGATGAGATCTCAATGTGATGGCGTTCAAGGCTATAACATACGCAATTCATCGACAGGTAGAGGGCGCCTTTGAGCAAACGCGGATAATCATCGAACATGCGCATTCAGTGTTTCTTTGGAGCTGCACAGCCACTGCATTCTCCTAGCGAAACAAGCTACACGATCCGACATGCTTTACGCCGAATACGAGAAATTGACAACAGAAGCGGTCCCTAGTGAAATTCACCTCTCCCGGCCTGTCGTTATGGCCGTCTACTTAATACTGCGTAGTGTCGAACTTTATGCCAAGTCTCTAATTGCATACTGGTACCCACCATTTTCATGCATCATGATGGGGTGGATTACAGAGTTTACACATCACAAACCGAGGTCTAACAAGTACCCAGGTGTATGGCAAGTATTAAACTAATCAAGGAGCTGTGATCAGGTGTATGAAGTGCTAGCTGTGCCGCACCCTCTCCGCAGATAGATCAGAGGCTTCAGACACCAGCAACAATCTGTTGAGGGAGGCGCTCCCCGGTATACGGAAGGAGCACGCTAGCCCTATATAGGCGGCTGCCCCACATACAGAATTGATCACTCTTACACTTAACTTCATCACAATCTATCCAAAAACTGTCACACCATGGACTTCCTCACAGCAGCTAGTATTACCCACCCTAACGGCGAAACAACTCACTACTACGAGGGCGGCTCGAAAGATGGCACTCCTTTGATATTCATCCACGGCTGGCCCGACATCGCTCAATCATGGCACCACCAGCTCAAGCACTTCTCCAGTTCCAAATACCGCGTGCTCGCGCCCGACATGCGCGGCTATGGAGGCTCCAGTGCACCCAAGGACAAACGTGCCTACTCGCTCGAAGTCCTTACCAATGAACTAGTCGACTTCGCCCACCAACTCGGCATCCAGAAAGCCATCTGGGTAGGTCACGAC
Organism: Bimuria novae-zelandiae CBS 107.79; assembly: GCA_010015655.1. Lineage (NCBI taxonomy): Eukaryota > Fungi > Ascomycota > Dothideomycetes > Pleosporales > Didymosphaeriaceae > Bimuria > Bimuria novae-zelandiae. The sequence goes on along the minus strand of ML976701.1, from coordinate 423,109 downwards.
TGGGGCTGCGGCGTTGTCAACGCTCTCGCCGCCCACCACCCCGAGCTGTTCCTCGGCCTCGCTGTCCTAGCTGTACCGTATCGCTCCCTCGAGCTCGGCTTAGACTTCATGGTCGCCCACGTAAACCGCGATATCTACCCCAAGGAAGAGTATCCGTACGGCCAATTTGAGTACCAGGTGAAATACGAGCGGGACCCGGAGGACAGCATAAGAGGGCTCAGCGACGCCGACCAGAGCAAGCTCGTCAAACTGCTCCACACACCGCACAACCCGGCGCATTATGGGAAACCCGCCTTTACGAGCCGCTCGTTGCGCGATGGTTCGATGGGCGCCCAGCTGGCAAGTGCTCCTGACATCCCTCTCGAATACACGTTTCTCGATGAATCTCTGTACAAGGCTTTGCTGGAGAGCCACAAAAAGCATGGGTGGTTCCCACCCACGGCATACTATCTGAACCACGACGTCAATGCAGAATTCGCAAAGAGTGAGGTCAACGGCGGCGTGCTGGAGTTCCCCGTCTTGTACATCGACGCGAAGCACGACGCTATTTGCTCCACTACCACCTTGCCGCTGGCGGCGGAGACGCAGAAGCGCGCCGCGAAACTGCTCTCCTACGAGCTTATCGAATCTGGGCACTGGGTCCACCTCGAGAAGCCGAAGGAGACAAACGAGGCGTTGGAGAAGTGGTTGGGTGCTATTCAAATTCAGAAGTAGACTCCCGCCAGCGACCCTAGCACAGCATAGAGTATGCGATGCAACTCCCACTCGCGCGTAGGAAATCGCACTTGGTGCGTGGTAAAATATTCTTCATCAATACCAAAATGAACACCTTTTTAGATCCAACAGTGCGCTCAGTAAATCTTCGTGCCAGCTTCTACCTTTTGAAACCGGTCACCAACGACGGGGACGTTATCATGCGATGTTCAGCAGCTAGACTTCATACCTACTGCCATAGCCTTGCTACAAGCTCCTGCACCGCTGCTTGCCTTTCGCACTCCTTCTCTCCTATACACAGTATTCCTACTCCACCCCATGCCATTCACACTGCCCAAACAGCAACCTATCTATCTTCCCTCCAACCACTGCCATCCACTCCCGAAGTCCCTCCCCTTTCCCACTTTGGGTAAAAAGGATCTTCACACGCCCAGCGGACTGGACTGGCGTCTGCACAGCCGTTGAAGGAGTTCGCCCGAGGGACGAACATTACACCGTCCCGGTTCCGAAGTTTACGCGTACAGGAAGGAGAGGAGAAAGAGAGGAGAGGGGGAAGGGGATCCTATCGCTATCGTCACGTGCAGCCCCACCCGACGCGATGGAAACGTGACGGATCATAACAACGCGCGACGCGTCCCTCCAGGGCAAACCTACCCTTCACGCAAGAGCCAGCTCCGACTCCTTGTGCATCCGGGAGCGTCATTTGGCCCTTCAAGCATCACTCAAAGCCCGCACAGCAAAGTGAAATTGGAAACTCTGGTATTCATACCTCGTAAAAAATAAAAAATAAAAATAAAGCCGGTTAAAACGCCCGCCTTTCAAATCCAACCCAGGCGGCAGAGATAACAAAGATGAAGCTCGCACGTAGCAGCCCAAGCCGTAAAACGCCATCCCAACCCAGCCCTTACATCTGATGAGAACATGTACCGCCCCATCCCATCCCATCCACGCCAATCCTATAATCCCGCCCTATAGGGAACTACACCGTCCCCGGGATATCACGAACAAGACTATGTACGAACAACACGCATCGCTACGCGCACCGGTAAGGAGGCGGCCTAAGCCTTCTTCGGTGTCGCGCGCTTGGGGGTCGTCTTCTTGGTGGCGGCCGCCTTCTTCGCAGGCGCCTTTGCCTTGGTCTTGGGCGTGGTAGTCGCGACGGCAGCCTTGGTCTTGGTGACGCGACCGGACTTAGTCTTAGAGAGCACGGCGAAGTCCTCCTTGGGCAGGGCGGGCGCGGGCGCGGCGGCTTTGCGCGGCTTGCTGGCGTTAGCCTTGGGCTTTGCAGCGGCGGTCTTTTTGGCGGCGGCCTTGGGGGCAGCGGCAGCGACCTTGGTCTTCTGTGCCGAGTGTTAGTAAGTGGACAAAGTTGGGAGTGATCGGGAAGAGGTGGACTTACGGTCGCGGCAGCTTTCTTCGTCTTGGGGGCAGCCTCCTTCTTCGCCTTGGGCTCGGCCTTTGCCTTGGTGGCTTTGGTAGCGGCCTTCTTCTCCACCTTGGGCTCGGCCTTCTCCTTCTTTGCGGCGACGGGCTTGGCCTCCTTTGCGTCCTTCTTAGCGAGCTTTATGCTGCCGGACTTCTGGCCTGGCGACCATGTCAGCAAGGTTCAGAGAATGGGTACGCGTTCGACGCGTCGTGCTGAGACGCGCCGATGCGAACACTGGCGCCGACGCCAGGAAGGTGTTGACCTACCCTTGGGGAAGCTGAAGTCGCCGCTCTCGAGACCCTTGCGGATGGCGCCATTGACACGGCTCTTGAACATGGCATCGGTCGGGTTGCCGAGGTTGTTATTGGCCTTGATGTACTTCTGGATAGCTTGACGGCTGTAAAACACAAGAGTCAGCACATTGTTCTTATACGAGTCTGACTGAAAGCGACACTGGGCGCGGGCGCCGCAGTGAGCTTGAACGTGGCGACGTACCTGGAACCGTTGCGCTCCTTAAGCTGTATCATGAAGATAACACGTCAGTAACCATATCCTCAAAGTTTGGGAGTGCGAATGGCGTTTGTTGTGGTCTGCGACCGGATGGCGCGTCACGGCGTCGCAACCCAGATGCGGGGCATGCAATGCGCCTGTTGAAATAGACTTACATTAATGATAGCATCCTTTACCATATCTACGATGAACAGTCAGTAAGAGCCGGCGAACACGATGCACCCATTGCGCAGGGGGCGCGACAGCGTGGTGCTGCGCAAGACGCGTCACATACCGATGTAAGAGCCATGTGCTGGGGCGGCGGCGGCGGCCTTCTTGGTCGCAGCAGCGGAGGACTTCTTGGGAGGCATTGTTGATGATAGTAGTATGTCTTTGTAGACGAATTGTAGACGATTAGAACGAGGGGTTAATCGCGTTATTCAATAATTGTGGTGTTGGGGTGGAAAGCTCGGAAAGGCGCTGGGGATCTAGGTAGTGGCAGAGGCGCGCGGAGCGGGGAGTTCCCTCACTTATATACCTCCCCACGGACCAGGCACACTCGCTGGATCACAACAATTCGGCACTAACAGACACAAGATGCGACTCTGATCTGCTCTGATCTGGCGAGCGCCTTCGCCTTAAATACCCTGAGCGCCCGGATCTGCGGCGCGCTTCTACTCCTACCTAGGCGCTGCGGCGTTGGGGGTCTTCGAAGTTCGCTGTTCGGATGCGCTCGCTCGCGTACTCTTTTCGCTATCTTCCAATTCCCCTTCGTCGCTTCCGTTGATGCCCCAGTCTTGCGTGCTCCTGCCACTCTTGGATGCGCCTCGCTTAGTAGATGCCTAACGGCCATGATCATTTGATTGTTCCTATAGACAGCCTTGCTTGATGATTGACTCATCGATTTATGATGTTGTTGCCTACATGAGGATGCCCGACTGTTGTGTTGTGCCCGTCGCACTCGCGATAGCTCATCGACGCGCCGTCCTGCTCGCACTGCGCGTGTTTCGACTTCGCCCCGACACTGCTTCGTGATATTTGGTGTTGTGACTGCAGCCTACTGCTTTTACCATGACAGTAATCTTGTTCATTCAGTAACATCCTCAGCAGGTCACAGTACAATGTTGTTACGTGTGCGCAAGTTCTCCGCTTGTCAGCCGGGCAATGATACGTGTCACGCGCTCCAACTCTCGCCATTCTCTCCATGTCTGATTCAGTGGTTTGCATCACGCCGCGTCACAGGTTCTCAGTACTTGCGGGGACTTTCAGCTAACCTTATGCTCTGAGTCCTGACAGGCCATCCAGCACAAAGTTTCGGCTGGCGGCTACCACGCGTCTTTTCGGTCCTTCCAGGCCCACGATCCGATTTGCACACCGCAAACTTAGGCGTAGTGGAAATTGTCACGGCTGCTATGGAGTGGTGATTGTCCACTTAATAATTACGCTTTGACGGTCGAGCTCCCACGTTCGATTCATTGACGTCTTGCTCGGTTTACTTTGAGCTCACGAAGCTACGCGGGTAGACTGATCACAGGAAGAGATCGGTGGTCATGACACAGCAGAACACCTGCCGTGAACACATTTTCCTTAAACAATATGAACTACACTCCTCTCGGGCCCAGTGTTGGTGGTGAAGGCAAAATCCGCACCAAGACTTTAAGCACCGCGGACGGAGGCAGTCTCACGGAAGAGCGTACACCATCCGTGCACACCGTACAATCTGATGAGAGAAACAATGCAACGCCACCCAATGAACCAGTCCTTCCACCAAGGCCAAAATATGCACCATTGCCCTGAGGGAACTGTACCGAAAACGCCGTCGCTATGCATGTCAAAAAGATCTAGGGAAAAACACCATCGCAACCCCTCGTAGAGATATTGGTAATCAACTTGCTGATGGTATAAGACGGAAAGGAATCGAAAGGGGTATTAGGGCATTAGGGTATTAGGGTATTGTTAAGCGCTTAGAAAGGAGAGCCAGCGCCTGGATGAAGCGGTCCTGGCGTCGAAGCAATCGGAGTCCCAGCTACCGTAACGGGACTGGCAGCGCCAGCATCCCTGAAAGTGTCGCTCTGCTTCTTCGAGCCATTGAGCAGAGGGCAAAGTCTGTTGCATGATTGTTAGCATATTTCTAGGCGCGGAGGGAGAGCGAAAAGACATAGGAGATATGTACATGATTGGGTCTCAGATGAAGGACTTGGTCGAAAAGAAATCGGGTTTGGCGCACTTCTTGTTCGTCTTGATGTGGCCAACTTCACCGCAATTGGCACACTTCCTGGGTGTTGAACTGCTTTTTCCGGCTGGCACGATGCCTTTGGCCTTTTCGCGACCTTCTCGACGCTCGATGTTGCGTTGAAGACGTGCCATCTCTGCCTTCAGCTTGAGCATTTGCTGATGATCGAACTCGGCATTACCGGTCGGTTTGATATCATCAATGTTCATGCTCATAATCTTCTGCGCCTTCTTGCGCTTCATGTATAGCTTGATGACTTCGGGGTCTGTGACGAACTGTACTTTCTCTTCAATCTCACCCACGTGATTCCTGAACTTGCGGACGATGCGGAGCTTCTTGCCACGTGAATCGCCAGCGCTGTTTCGGCTGTACTGACTCATGGTCTCATCTTCGCCTCGCAAGCTCGAGTACGGGGTGGCAGCCTCGGAGCGTCCACGAATCGCATTGGGTTGCGACATTGCGTCACCATCCGCTTCGAACTCATCGGAAGGAGCCGCGATAGAGCTCAGGCTGGCCTTCTGCTTGTTCCAGATGCGCTTGATGGCGTCCTCGTATTGCTGCTGCTGCTTCTGGACGTTGTAGCTGTGGCCGCCATTATCTTTCTTGTTCTTGGCATCGATCTTGTCTGCCGTGCTCTCGCCAATATCTTTGAAACCACCCTTCATAGATGTCTTGATGAAACTGAAACCTTCGTTGCAACCGGTAGGATCGCCTTCTCCGTGTAACGTTAACATCGCCTTGCCTGCGCAAGCGTTGAGGAAGTTCTTCGTAGTATGCCATGGGGCTAGCTTCAACTCGAGTGCCTCGTTTCCATCGCCTTCATCATCGTCTTGGATCTCATTAGTCTTGATGCCCGCGTCTTGGAGCACCTTATCGCCAGCGTGCATGGAGTCGATCAGACAGATGTCCTCTGGTTTGATCCACGTGCGCAGAGTTGGCTCGTCCGGTATAGTTTCGCCGTCCATTGGCTGCCAAGTCGTCAAGTTCTTGTCGTACTTCATGATCTCCCTCATCCTAGAACGATTTTGCGCAATCTCTGTTCCGGGAAGATGAGCCTTGATCATCTCATTGCTGACCCAAGGCTGCCTGAGATTGTGCTGCTGACCTCGACGATAGAGCCGGAAAGCCAGCATCTTCAATCGCTTCTTGGAGGCTTCAGTCACCTTACGCGCGTGTGTGCCAGGAACTTCCGTGTAAGGGAACTCTTGGCCAACGACGACAAGATTCTCGATGTTCCGCATGTAATACTTGGAGCCATGTGTTCCAGTGTGGCTTCTACTAACGAGGAAATCGGTCCTCGACGCCTTATGCTGAAAGATAGGAGCACGGTACATTGCGTTTTGGAGTGTCAACCACTCCTCACCGGGCGTGATAGGACCAAACATGGAGAACGGACTCTTGTCGTGCGGCAACAGAATCTGGGTCTCTCCGATCAAAGACTTCGGCCGGGTATTGTCATCAGCAGTCTTACGGCGATAGTAGTTGAACACCTTAATACCCATGCCGAAGTTTGAAAGCGTAGTAGGATACTCTTCGGAGTACTCTGCAAGGAGAATGTCCCCGTTATCGCCCACATTGAGATCTTCGGCAGTGGCGAAGGCTTCAGACGGTTTGAGGTGGCGCTTGATCTTTCTCTTAGCGGATTTCAGCACGGAAACGATGGCACGCTCGCCCGGCTTGAACGAGATAGTCGGGCGATGGAAAGAGCGAAGTTCGCGGTCGGAAAGATTGACTTTGTAGAACGGATATTGCAACTTCAGCGCAGGCAGACTGTGGTCGATGGTGGAATTGCCGATAGTACCACGGACCTTCTGCTGGCTGCTCTCTTTGAGCGCATCATAGTGCTCGTCGTTGGAAATGTTGAAGCGCTTGAGCATGGGATTAGTGATACCACCACGATAGTCACGCTTGGTACCCAAGCCCGTCGCGCGAGATTTCTGCTCCTCCGCACTTGGCTGCTGGACGTCAAGTAGCAACTGGGGATCATTCATATCGAGGATGATCTTCTTCGCTAGTTGGGCCGTGACAAGTTCGGGATCGTCCCAAGAAGGAAGGCTCATATGGTCGTAGACTGAAAATGCGACGGGGCTGTCGCGATTACCCAGTCGGCGTTTCTTGGAAGCGCTCTCGATGCTGGCCAACTCTAGCTCGGGTGTCTTAGCCCCTTCTGAATCCGACAAAGTCGCGACGCTGTCTGAGTCGATGTTCCAGTCTTCGCAGGCAACTTCGAGATCACCCCAAGTCACGTTCCCGATGTTCTCATGCTCATTGGAAACGTCCCACACTTCCAACTCCATTTCATCGCTACTCTCGCCTTCTTTCTCCACGCGAAGCTGGATGTGAACGATGCCGCCCTCTTCCTCCTCGTCAGCGCGGCCAAACTTGGCAGTATTCGTAGTAGACGGCAAGCGGAAGCTCTTCTCCTGATCGGGTGCAATGTCCAGGTTGATCTTGGTGCCAAATGCGAGCGGCTTGGGCAACTTTCCCGGTTCCTGAGGCTTGAAGTAGGCGCGCTTGCGAGGAATTAGGTGGGAGAAGCGGAGCGGCTTACCAACCTCGAAGTCAGGGTAAAGTTGGCGCAAGAGTTCCTTGTTGGTAGTCGCGGCTTCAGGTATATCATCGGCCAGCTGACGACCAGCTCGGGCAAACAGGCGCTGCTGAAGAAGCCACTCCGGGTCCTCATCGCTATCGTCGGCGCCTGCCACTATCGCCGAAGCTTGCGTGGTACTGTCTTCAGCCACCGCTTCGCCAATTTGCGCGTCTTCGGCCATTGGACTACCCGCATCCTCGTTGAACAGATCGTCGAATTCGTCATCTTCCGGCACAATATCGTCATCTTGAACGGTGGTGCCACTCAACTGATGTGACTCATCCGGCTCATTGGAGTTGGCGCCATCATCTTCGTCGCTCGCCAACTCGTCAATATCCTCGAAATCTAGAGCGTCATCTGCTTTCCCCGAGGTATCCAAATCCCGATCCATAATGTCCACCATGGCATCATTGTTCATCCCAGTTCCCGAGAGGAGCTGATTGATCATATCATCGTCGGCCGTGTCGGCGCCAGCGGCATCGACGGCGACATTGCTCGGGTCCATGATTGACTCCCGTGGAAGTTGGTGGTCGCGAATTCGCAACTGTGAGGTCTCCACAAAGCGATCGGGGATCAAGGTGTGTCGAGGACACCTTCGAGTGTAGGCAGAGGTAAAGCCTCCGAGAAAGCGAAAGGTGGTGGCGAGCGTGGTCCGTCCTCAAGTCACCACGCCACCCCGCGCGGCCTGCGCAGTCGGCGGAATCTGTAAAATAAACGGTGGGCGCAAGGAGTGTCGGCGAACAGGTTTTGGCGTGTTTTGCGTCGGCGGCGGCGGTAGCGGTTGAGCTGTCCGCGGGGCGGAGTGTGGTGTTCAAGAGACGACACTCGCGGGTGTAAGGCGTCTCAGCGAGGTCCGTGCGCCCCTTGCCGTTTGTAGCTAGCGCGGCATTCCATCCACGTGTACGGGACGCGTCCATGCTAGGAGTGAAGGCGTTATTGAATTCCTAGGTTCTTGGCAGTGAAAGGACAGTTGTAGACTGTACAATATTTCAGCTAGACAGGTAGTGAGACTAGTATTACATCCATTGTTGATCGCTCAAAATGTGCTCTGAGCAACGCTCTGTGGTAAGACGCAGTGCTTGGGATGTGCCTGACAAGGTTGCTCGTCAAAGCAAAGGATGACTGCAAACGTAATGACGCATGCGCTTAGTTGAGCCCTCTCATGAAGCCGACGCGTCCACTTCCTCCCCGCCTTCGAAATCGAAGTCGCCAAAGTAAACACACAGTGCCTGCGCATGCTGATTAGCCTCAGATGCGGTAAGCGACAAGATCACTCACTTTGCTTGCGCCCAACATGCAGTAATGGGCGACCTCGGCCTTCTTGCCCTCCGGCGCGTATCGAGCTATCTGGTTCAAATCCGAGTTGCGGGGAAGATAAAGCACAATGTGCTTGGTAAGCTTGGAGAACTTTTTGTACAGTGTGTCGAGATTGTACGGCTGCATCACAGATACATCGAAGACATTGTCAGCATTGTATTCCGTGCCTAGTCATGTCAGTACCAGATGGCTAAACAGGGGACTTCTCAGCTGGCATACCTCCCCACGGCGGGCTACCAAAGATTACGACGTTGTTCTTTCCAATAAATCGTTTGATGATGTCGAAGCAGTCGCCTGTGTGGAACACGATCTTTTTGCTGACGCCGTAGATCTCTGCATTGTGCTTTGCGCATTTCATCGTCTTTGGGTCTTTCTCGATGGCGAACACTTGCTCCCATCGTCCGGAACGCGCAAAAGCGATGGCATTACCGCCGACGCCAGCGAAAGCATCAATGATGATGGTCTTCTCTTTTGACGCAGCTTCTGCAATATGGACTGCAATTTTGCTGGACTATATCAGTCTGGTCCAAAGTCGTGCACATGACAGAAAGTAGTATATACATACTTGGCGATGGGTTCAGGTGTCACACCGAACCATGCGTCTTCGGTCATCCAGACACCTTCGTTGTATTTCTGCCATATTTTGAAGCGTTGGAACCAGTATCTAGGAATCCGTTAGCTGATTCTCCGGACCTATACATAATTCTCGTACTTCTTCAAGTGCTCCGGAAACTGATTGACATCGAGCCACTGATCGATGCCCTCTTCATCGGGCGCCATAATGGTATATAGAGTTATCGTTGAGCCCTCACTGTTAGATTAATTCATTCTTGCACTCAAAAGTGGGCGTTTTGTAGAAGCTCAGGGAGACTCAAAACACCACGACGGTTTCCACAGCTTCTGCAGGGTCGATCCCGTGCTAACCGCTTTGGGAAAGCGCCATAAGTGGTCGTGTCTGCCTACCTACGTGATGTGAAATATGTACACAACACGGAATGTTGAATCTGTCACTCATTTCTTACCAACAGCATAGCAGCCAGTAAATCAATAAATCGAATCCGACGTTCAAACCCTACAGATCCTCAGGATCTGGCTATTGATAGCATCGCTGCGCCGATCAGCAAGAGCTATGACCACCGCCTCGCCTCGAACCCTGGAGCCGCAACATCTGGCATCAAGTCACACAACACATCACGACTCCCAACGGCCGCACATCATGTCGACCATGTTCGGCGCGCTGAACCGCTTCATATCCCGCCTCGATGCTGCCCCAGAGGAACAACAGTCTGCGACACAAGGCGCGTATGGCTTCCAGGTCCTCAGGAACGCGAATCCGGAAATACCCCTGGACCCGTGGTTCGACTTCATCATTGGGATCAACGGCCGGACCATTGTACGTAAAGAGCTATGAAAGATCGGCGCGGAGAGCTGGAATGGAGTGCTGACAGCCATGGAAGGACAACCCTGATCCGAACCTGTTCGCGACCGAGGTGCGCAACTGCGCTGGCTCGCCGATTAGCTTGGGCGTTTTTAGTGCCAAGGTAAGAAGCACATGCAATCCCCATTCATTTCGTCGGACTCCGCTGCGAGATCTGGGTTTTCTTCTGTTGTGGATTCCCGTCACCATCAAGTCACGTTTCGCAGCTGCATTACGGACTCTCACAAATCATTCATTTCCAAAAACCCCATATCATGCTCATATAATATTCGGTTACAATCACTAAACTAACCCACCACAGGGCCAAAAAATCCGAGAAATCTACATACCCATTCCCGCGGAAAACCCCACCCTAGGCCTCGCCCTCCAATGGACTCCCCTCTCCGTCACAGAAGACGTCTGGCACATCCTCGAAGTAGCGCCCAACTCCCCCGCCGACGTAGCGGGCCTACTTCCCTACGGCGACTACGTAATCGGCAGCCCGGAGGGTCTCGTGCGCGGGGAGTCCGGCCTCCCCGAGCTCATTGAGGACTACATTAACCGGCCCCTGCGTCTCTTCGTGTACAACCACGAGTACAACGTCACCCGGCCGGTAACCATCACGCCGTCGCGCGGCTGGGGCGGCGAAGGTGCCCTCGGCTGCGTGCTCGGCTTCGGTGCGCTGCATCGTGTCCCTGCGGAGTTGGAGGAGCCGCCGCAAGCGCCTGGCGAGACGCTGTTCTCTACTGGCAGCGCGTCCTTCGATGAGAAACGTCCCGTGTCCTCATCAGCGCATGGCCCGCCGCCCCAGATCGGTGCGCCCGCGGAACTCTTCGTGCCTGCGAACATAGCGATGCCGTCCAAGTCTCCACCTCCACAGGCCGGTGCGCCGCCCAAGCGAGGGAAGCAAAGAGCGCACCATGCGCTTGTCAGTCCGGGCGGGGGAGGCGGCCTGGACGATTACTTCAAGGAGGGCGAGCAGAAGAGCGCGGCGGAGGACTATGCGCCGAAAAGGGAGGGCAGTGTACCGCCTCCGCCAAAGGTAGGAGGCCCGCCGCGAGGCCCGCCGAAGAGCGCGACGCCAGTGCCGACGGAGGAGACGCCGGCAGCGGAGTCGTAGCGGTTGTTTTGTCCGCGCTGTGCGGCCCTCGAGTCTGGCAGTTTGACATAGCCCAGTCCATAGGCCAGCCCGTACGACTTATACCTTGATAGCTATGCTATCCCAACAAACACATCTTCACCTTCATCTTTACCAATTAACCCCCTTCTATACCCACCACTCATATGCCTCACAGCTCCTCCCTAAACTTACTCCTCCTCCTATTCCCAAAATCCTCCCCGCTCCCGCCCACGCACCCAAAGCTCTCCACGCTACTCCCCGTATTCGCCCGCTGGCTCTGCGGCCTCTTCGCCTCCCGCGGACTTACGACTTCGAAGCTGCGCACCGACGACGGCGACGGGGGTTCAGGCAGGGTGAGCGCCGTTTTGATTTTCGTCGTGAGGCTGCGGAGGAGTGGCATTTTTGCTCCCTTTCCCGTGGGTTTTCGATTCTGGGTGTTTTAGAGGGTTGGACGGTGATGTGCGTATGATGGTGGTTGTGCAAGTAATGTACGTGAATGTGTACGTGGTAGACCTTGTTTTCTGATGGCTTGCCACAGGCCGGTCCAGAATGTATTATATCCTTAGTATCACGCAACGAAATACCACGGCGACCAAACAGTCAAAAGGAACAAAGAACCCCTCACCTCCCCGAGCCCTCCTTATACCCTTTCCCTCCCGTTCCCCGAATCCCGAAAGCCGCAAACCACACCACCCACCCAAAGGGACGCACCTGCCGCACAAAGCGCCCACTTTTCATTCGCCCCCTCGCGTTCCAGACTTTGCCCATGCACACCACGAGTCAATACCCTTTTTGTGGGGGAAAAAGTTGTCGGGTAGCAACGTGCACGTGCACGCAAAAGCCCCCGACATGCACGACACACAGCCAGGCACATGCGCCAAGCGGCGCCAGTGGGAATTCGCAACTAGCGGGGCGTCGACGGTTTGTGAGGCGTTTGCACAACTGCGGTACTCGCGATTCTGGTGCGGGTGCGTTATTATCCTCTACCGTTAGGATAGACTAAAGGGGCGCGTGTGTGTAGACCGCCTTTTGGGCACTTGACCTCGACATGTGGGTGCTGTTTCACCGATGTTTTGATATCACTCGCTCGCCTGGAGAGAATAGGTGTAGAGTAGAGTAGAGCCGGACGGCTCCTCGAGTAATGGGTAGTGTTGGGCTGAGCAAGCGCCTCATCACCAAGCGCCGAGACGCATCGCACGTCCGTAGTCGATAAGTGGTCCCAAACTTCAACACAGAAGATGCTCAGCTTTCAGCCAAGGCCTAAAGTAGACGCCTCCAAAACGCTTTTTCGGAAGCTCAGGCGCTGCACTTTCCGTGTCGCTTTCCCAACTTCCCGTCCGGAACCCCAAGCGCGGACCCTGAGCGGACAAAGCACGGAGGCAGTTCCATAACGTAAACAAGTGGACAAAGTGGATGGTGCTGAGAAGCCGGAGTAATCTTGCGTCCGGAACGCGTTATTGCATTCGCTGTACATGCCGCGATATCGACCATGTATGTGTAATGCATGTCTAGTGCGGTACCAGATGTCGTGGCTTCGTGCCACATGTATCTTACCCAACCATGATGCTATACATGGTTTTGCAGATCCGTAACGCCATCCCAAGTTCTTGAACTAGTTCATGCAGCAGAAGCACCGATGAACGCCGCTGCCCTGCAGTCAAATCTCTGCCCGATGAGGGTCAAAGCCTCATACAATATCAAGGAGAGTCGTGATGCTCGTAAACAAATGATGCGTCCTACGTGAGTGAGTGAGTGCCATGGCCATTCATCTTATGTCCAGTTGGAACGGCTTGAACTTGCCACCCACGGCGCCGCATCTGGGACACCGGGCCGTGCGGCCTCGCGAATGCTCGCTGACAAGCACATCCACACAGTCTTGACAGAGACCGCAAATGCATTCTGAGCACGCGTAGCTCTCTTTGAGTATAGATAGCTTACGGCATGCTGCACAGTAGATCTGTATTGGATGCAAGTATGTCGGCGAGGAGTCGGAAAGACCTTGTGATGGGATATGAAAGTTGGCGGCAGATGCGGTTGACTCGATGGATGACTCTACAGAGGGAAAAGGCTGCAGTTCAGACAACTCCGGCGGTGGCGGCGTTAGTGCCTGCTGTAGCGGCGAAGCTGCGTATGAAGTGAATTGAGCAGTAACGAAAGGCGGCAGCGAGATCCGACCGTGCATGTGGGGGGAATGGTTCGGAGAGCCGGGTACCTGGACTAGTTTTCAGCACAGAACATGTACATGTTTCAATGTGTGACTTACCGGAGTGAGGTCTCTGCTGTCCTCCTCGGTCGCCGAAGCAGCGGCATCGATGAGGTCCTCCCATCGCTTCCCAAGTATGGCAGCTGCCGCTTGAGGCTCCGCCGAGAATGCTTTCCGATCGTAGCTCATTCTCCTAGCGTGTTCCTTTGATCTTTGCCGCTCATGCTTGGCCTTTCGAGCATTCTGTCCCACAGACGACTTGCGCGGTCTGTTAGGCTTTACGGAACGAGGAGCTAGCGGCAAGGTCGAGGAACGTCCGGGCGGCGAGCTGGCAAGTGATGAAGGAAGCAAATCGCGCTGCATCGAGGTGGCTGTGTAGTAGGGCTCCTCGGTAGCGGTATACGAGTGCTCGAGCGCGGTGGGCGCAAAGCGAGCGCGGGGTCGGTAGCTCTTCGAGTCGGGGTCTGAAAAGGCATCCTGCAACAACCATTGTTAGGACATGAGAGTGGGTAGCAGGACTGTGTGACAAAGTGACGTACCGGATCGGAATCCCAGCCATCATATTCTGGCCGGTGGTTGTGTAGCGACGCTAGTGCGGCAGCCGCCGTCGCAGCGGGTAGCAGTGACGGGCGACGCAGCTCGTCAGAGGTTCTAGGCGTCATGGAGCCGTACTGCTCGTGGAAGAAGGCATTGTGCTCGCCAATGTCATAGCCTTGCCATTGTGTCAGTCCTCGCTGCGCTGGAGAGACTGGGGCACCAACCTGGGCCTGTTGTGGTGGGAGGTTGCGGGGGCTGTTGCGGGGGCTGTTGCTGTTGCTGTTGCGGGGGCTGTTGCTGTTGCTGTTGCTGTTGCTGCAGCTGTAGCGGTTGTGGCGGCGTGCTGACCATCAGCGTGAAGCTCTCCTCGGTGGCAGGGAGCTTCGAGATGTAGTGCTCGGGATGGGCGCGGCGGATGTGCTCTTGCATGGAGCGGTAGCGCTTTTCCTACAAGCATATTGGGTCAATCGTGGTCCTGCGAGCTCGGTGAAGGCGAGGGGCATGACGTGGGCGCGGCCACGGATAGGAGTAGGACCTCGGGGACACTCACGCCGGTGCAGCGCTTGCGACAGGCAGAGCCGTCGTGGTTGCGCAGCGGGCAGACGACAACATTGTTCTCGTCCGACACGGAGAAGGACCCCGTGAGCGAGGCTCGGGGCGGCATCGCAGCGAGCATCTACCCTGTGGTGGGTGGGATGGCTGCCGCGGGGCACTAGGTCGCCGGTAACAGCAGAGGCGGACGGGGGAGAGCTTCGGCAGCTTCAGGGAGCTCTGCGGGTGGCGGCTGGAGCTATGTGCGAGCTGTAGACAGGCGCCCGGACGGTGTCGCAGGTGAAGGTGGGCGGGCACAAAGCGCAGCTCTGGCAGTTGGCGGCGGATAATGAGGGGTGCTTGAAAGAAGGTCAAGTGGGGGAGAGGCCAGCTCGAGTCCGCCCGAATTCCTTTCTTGGGCAGACAGCCGCTGGAACCTCGCGCGCCGCGCAGTCAGTCAGTCAGTCAGTCAGTCAGTCAATTGTGCCTGTGGACGTATGCGACGGGCTATCAGCTGGGCGCTGTGTGCTACCGCCCGCGACACTGGGGGTGCTTCCGTCCTGCGCAGCTCCCTGTGCATTTTCAGCCATGCAGCTGAGAGCTTCCGCGATGACGGCAGCGTTGCCATCCGCCCCTGAGCGACAAGGGAATAACAGAGGCTCTGGCGGGCTGACTGGGAGAGCTCTCTTCCACCGTCACCCACACCCAAGAGCGACCGCCAGAGCTGCCCAATCCGCGGCCGGCCCTCATTGCCGCCGGGCTTTGCTGCAAAATTGCATCGCTTGCAGCTAGCCCTGCTCTGCCGATGGATGACAAGTTAGTTGCCAGTCGTTGGGCAGTGAATGATGCTGCCCCCGAATGATTGAAGTGATATGAATTTTCGATTTTCATGCGACTGCTGCGCCTCCATTTGCCCTCCGCCGGCATCCCCAGATAGAAAAGTGACGTGCAGCCTGGCAACCTGTGCGCTGATTGATCAAGGATTGTCCGATCCTGCTTCCATCGCCGAACGTCTCGTGATTTGTCAAGACGGTTGCAGCCAGTGGCCTCGCAAAAGGCCGTTCATACGGCAACACAGACCAAGCATTGCAACAGCTGTAGCTGCTAAGGTTCGTGGAACGACTCTATTGATAGACCCGTCGTTCTTGAGATGGCGATGATATGAAGGTTGGATGGTGTGGTGATCGTTCGCAGCTCGCAAAGATTGTCTGCGCATCGTCGCTTCCGCGCACCCAGGCCAAGCAAGTGCCCGCGTAAACTTACCTGACAGATGTCGTAGCGCCCGCTACCCGTCCGCATCATCAATGTCAGCTTCCCCCTTATGTACATACCTTGCTCTCACAAACCTGCCTTCGGGCGAACATGTCTCTCACCGTGAAGTCTTTGAACGGTGATACCGCTTTCCTGCTCACCTTTAGCCCTCCTATCGCGCCTCTGGCTTCACCAGGGCTCTTTCCCGGCTCATTCACTATCCTTGTCGACCCGTGGCTGACCGGTCCGGCCACTATTCTGGGCAGCTTCTTCTCCACATCAGAGCAGAAAACAAAGCCATGTATCTCATCTCTGACAGAACTCAAGGAGGAGCCAGATCTGATTCTCATCTCACAAGACAAGCCGGACCACTGCCACGAGGAGACCTTGCGACAGCTTCCTCGGGATTGTGAGTCAACTATTCTGGCAATTCCAGCGGCCGCAAGAAAGATCCGGTCATGGAAACATTTCAGAGAAGAGCTAGTTCAGGCGCTGCCAAAGTTTGACTCAGGGAATAAGCAGTCAATGTATCGCTTAGTGCTTCCACCCATGTCTCCGCGCGGTACCTGTGGAGAGGTTACGGTGACGTGGATACCTGCAAGAAGAGACGTCTCCGGTCTGCATCACGCCATCGGGATCACGTATCGACCGCCATGTAGTGTGTTATCTGCCAGCCCAGGACGATATTTGGACCTTCCTGAGCTTCCTCCCAGTCCACCTGCATCGCCACGGTCTTTTCGCACGGTAGCATCTTCTCCACGAACAATCGTGCCGGCGCCTTACAATGACCGCGAGAAGACATTATCGGTTATATACTCACCGCACGGTGTTCCCTACGAGCTCATTCAGCCATATGCGTCTTCGCATCTGGTCAACGAGGCCGCATTGCCTCTGACTGCTCTGATCCACTCCTTCGATCGCGTGGAGAATCCATGGTACTTGGGCGGTAATATTTCCGCTGGTTCTCCCGGCGGTCTGCAAATCGCACGTAGTCTGTACGCTCGTGCTTGGATAAGTGCGCATGACGCTGACAAGAACAACCGCGGAGTGTCCGTCTTGCAGACCCGAATTGGAAAGTTTGCAGTGGACAAAATTGAGAGCATGTTCAGTCAAGGACAAGAGGATAAGCGAAGAAGTTTGACGCCAATCAAATTGGTAACCTTAGCTTCAGGCGAAGAGTATAAGCAAGGGAGCGGATAAAGCTTTGACCTGCTATTGCCACAGTAGAGGTAATTGCTCCATTCACCTACCTAAGCTCTATGAATGATTGCTGGCCCGTGTGTCCAGCGCTCGCTGCCTTCTGTTATATAAGTCACCCGCCCGCACCCCATACTCCTCTCGACTCCACACACCTCCACTCATCTTCAATGCCAGGATACCGACTACATCATCACCGGATCGGCCTTAGCTCCCCTAGGGCAGGATTAAACAAACAACGCATCATCAGCACGTACCTCAGGCTTTGCTCAGCTGCTTTGGACCAATTCCTTGTAACAGTAAATCCTTTGGCAAATTAAGCGTAGGTACAGCAATAATCACCATCAGCACGAATGGGTATTCAGAGGCTCTCAGTTGCAAGTGTGACATCAAGTGTTGTTACTTCGAAGGCTGCTGCGCCATGGAGATGCGTGCAAACACAGAGCCGTCTCCAATCGTGGAGAAATACGTAAGCTCTCGCACCGGGTCAGCTTCCTTGAGATGTGTCCTAACCCATCACAGAAAGTTTATCCGATCCTCGATAAAGCCCCTGTGGAACAGCACGCCGGTTTGATGTTCACTGACCTCCCAGTGAGTAAACCACAAGACAAAAACTGTATATAAGTTGGCTGACTCTGTGCCAACAAGGTGAGATTCGCAACAAGGTCTATGTGTTGACCGTTCTCAAACTGGAGGAGATCCTCATGCGACTCAATCCCAGCTCAAGCATCATGGCAAGGAACATGAGTGGGGAACCAACAATGCGTGGGCCATACTTGGCATTTGCCATCGCGTCTATATCGAAGCTTCCTCCTTGGATTACAAGCAGAACATTTTCCAGATTCATCGTGGGACCCACCGCGACCTCTCCATTCCTAGGTATCTCGGCATGCCGTACGAGCAGATTCAGTTCCTCAGACTTGTCAACAATCAAGCCAATCAAGCCAATCTAACCAAATTTAGTAACATCTTAACCTACGCGAGCTAGTGAATTACCATATTAGGTTAGACCGGCTTGATTGGCTTGATTGTTGACAAGTCTGCAGTTCATGAGCCTGATAATCCTGATGAGGCCGCGCCTCCGTCCTGGAACATGAACCACATGTGGATGCATTGGCTTGACGACGTTGCTGAGATCCGCAAGCGCTTCCCGAACCTTCATTGCCTTCAGCTCAAGATAGGCTACCACAGTTTCACACCAAACACGCTCGCCAATTATGTCACGTGGGCGCCTTTGATGTTCCAGCTTCCTGGTGAGGCTCTTGAAGCCATGGAGAAGCGAATCATTGGAGTGCTGAAACACTATGGCCACCTTGCATGGTCGCCGTATGCCGGGTTTCGTGCGATTGGTCTTCTCCGCCTACGGGCCGAACCCTGACGGACACCAGCCCAGCATGATCAATCGCGCCCTTCTGCACATAGCCGACCCGAATAAGCCCGTTTCTCAGGATATCCGTGATTCTTGTCCTATGCATTGGTCTCGGATTCTATGATGAGGACAGCTGCGAGCGTAGAGAGGACAGCGACCTCTTTGGCTCTGAGTTCGGAGAGGATTGGTTCGACGCAGGCGACAATTAATGCAACCGCTCTGATGCCCGAATCCACCATGGTGAGAACCTGAAGTAGATGGCTGGCTGAGGCGATGACAACATGATGGATGCCAGGGTGTTTACTCTTGGGCAATCATAGATGTAAACCTGGATCGGCGATAGGGAGGCAACCTCCGAGTGAACTTAGGTTTTTCTTATACAACTTCTACATGGCATAGGTCTATTGTATGGTCTTTGCTAACCTCAATGATTTAACACACCCTACTTACGGACATCCCTCACTTTCTGATGAAAGCGCTTTTCACGGCGAAAAGGATCCTCGCAACGAGTTCTTTTTTTCGAAACAATCCAGCGTGTTGTACTTAACCTATTACACATAAACGATACTGTAGTGACCGTGAACCGATGCAACATCACTTGTACGACTCGGGCCGAAGTAACTTGCCTGATTTAATTTACGATATAGAATATAATAAGACCTAGCTTCCGTAGCCCTTCCACGGTGGAACTCCACGGTTGCCAAGTGAGCTAATTGCTAAACCGGTTAAAGAATTCGAGGAACCGCCCTGTAGATATAACGTTAAGTACTCCACTTCCCCTCCACCACATCGCCACGTGTTAATACGACAGTCCAAGATTCAAACATTGAATCCGGCACGCCTCTGCACTGCAGAGTCTGCAGCCGCACAAAATCACCACCCCATCAGCGGCACAGTACATACTCTCACCTAAAATGTCGGAAAATGAAAACGCAATAATCCACGTCTTCGACAAAGGCAACTACTCCCACCACCGCCTCGCCACACTCCCTCTCTCCCCTCCCACACCCCTGCCTCCCTCTTCCCTCCGCCTCAGGACCCGCATCCTCGGCCTGACGACAAACAATCTCACGTACGCTAACCTGGGCTTCGCATTGGGCTGGTGGGACATCTACCCGCAGCCTCCCACCACGCCAGCTCCGTTCGCCGACCGCGAGAAGTACGCCAGCATCGCGGGCTGGGGGTACGCTGAGGTGCTGGAGAGCACGTTCCCCGCGGTGCCCGTGGGTGCGAGCGTGTACGGGTATCTGCACATAGGCACGGGGAGCTGGGATGTGCGCGTGAAGAGCGCGGAGTGTGGGGTCCAGGGGCAGCTGGAAGTTACCGATGCGCATCGGCAGGGTCTTTAGAAGATATATAACCGTCTGGCTGTGCATCCTTCATTAACCCAGCTGGAGAAAGACGAGGAAAAGGGAAAAGGAAAGCAGGGGCTGGGCTGGGACGCGCTGCTCATGGGGTTGTGGGGCACGGGGTGTAATCTAAGCACGTACGGATTTGCGTGGGAGGACGCCGTGAGGGTGCATCCGTTTGGCGAGGGGCAGTGGAGCGCTGAAGACGCGAATTTGGACGAGAGTGCGGTGGTGGTGTTGAATGCCGGGGGCAAGACGGCGATGGGGTTTGCGTATGCGCTGAGGCATGGTCGTCCGAGCGAGCGTCAGCCGAAGTCGGTCGTGGGCGTGGGGTCGGAGAAGTCGAGGGCGCTCATCCAACAATGTGGATTCTACGATCACGTTGTGCTCAACGACGACGCTGGGAAGGCGAAAGAGCTCGTGGAGAAGGAGAAGCCGAGAAGGGTGGTGCTGGTCGACTTTGGAGGAAGACCGGGGGTTATGGCGGCCTTTACGGGGGCGCTGAATTCTACGGCAGTCCCTTTGGCGCGCGTCTTCGTCGGCGGCGTTACCATGCCTGCGACTGCGGCGGATCTTATGAAGTCGCGCGGGAACAGGGGTGACGGGGTTCAGGTCAATGCGAATGCACTGCAAGAGAAAGGCATCGAACTCGGTGGCGCGAAATACTTCTCAGACTTCCGCAGCGCCTGGGAGAAGTTCAAAGCGCGGGGTGCCATAAAAGGAACGAAGCTGGTTTGGGGCGAGGGCATGGACGCGTGGGAGAAAGGCTGGGACGCTTTTTGCAAAGACGAGGTCCCGGCCACTGAAGGCAGGGTGTACAAATTTTGAAGCCCCATCCCCTATTTCTCGTAAAAAATTCACGCAATCAGATGAACTCTGTTTTGATCCCTATATATCGGCTTAGGTAGGTGAGAAAGTGAAATTTCCCGAACGACTTGTTCCTTGCAACAACATGTCCGGAGTCCGCGGAAGGGTCCAGGTTTCCCTTAGAGAGTAAGATCAATCTAGCAATACCGATCCCAGTCCATAGCAGGGAGGTAGATACACCGGACATGGAAACTCCCCTCACGCACCCCCCTCCCTTCATTGCCGCTTAACCCCCCACGCCCTCGTCCAAACATCATACTCCAGCACATACATCCCCTCCCCTCCCCCTTCCCCCTCAGACTCATGCTCCACCACCAAATTAGGCTCCCCATAATGCCCCATAAACTCAAGCTCCAGCTTAATCACCCCTCCGACCTCTAGCTCCTCCCTTACGCTCAGCACAAACGGCTCCGTCCTTACCCCCCGCCTCGACCCCTCCACCTTCACACTCTTTAGGAAGGACACAGGCGTACCGTCCACATCCACGCCCGCCACCGTGACCTGGTGGCGCCCTCTATCCTGAGACTTCATGCTAATAAGGAGCCTCCTCCTCAGCACAACCCCCGGAATCATAATCCCCAACTTCCGCATCACCGCCGCCATTAACTCATCCGTGCGCGCATGCACGCGTAACCCCCCATCCGCCACACCATCCAAAGCCGTAGCCTGCAGGTTACAAATCGCGAGCCTAGCGTTCTTCCTACGGCCGACGGTTTCAGGGACGCTGTTCGCGGGCGTAACGCGGCACGAGGAGCCGAGCACGAGGCAGAGATCTGCGCGCTTGGCGTGGGTAGTTGCGAGGGCGAAGGCTGCCGAGGGGAGGGGTTCGCCGAAGTTGATGATGGTGTCGTGGAGGGCGCCGGTGCAGAGGGCGCATTTGCGGCCGGTGCGGTGGTCGGAGTAGGATTTTGAGTAGGTGGATACGGCACGGAAGTCTATAGTCGGGAGGGGTTAGTATAAGATAGGGATGTATGTGTTGGGTTGAGCAGCAGGGGAGGGGGATTGTTATATGGATAGGGATAGAGGGGGAAAGGGGGGGGGGGGGTAAAACGTACCGCGGATATAGTCTTTCCCGCAATCTTTGCAGTACTCTCTGTTGCTGTTGCCGTGTAACTCGGAGATCCGATCTTAAAGCACGCATCCATCACTTAGTAAGACCCTCAAATAATCTCCAACATCGCTTCCTCTCCTCCTACCAGACTTGTCAACAATCAAGCCAATCAAGCCGATCTAACCAAATTTAGTAACATCTTAACCTACACGAGCTAGTAAATTACCATATTAGGCTAGACCGGCTTGATTGGCTTGATTGTTGACAAGTCTGGCTCCTACATGTAAAAAGAAGCATATATAAACTCACAGGTAAAATCCCACTTCTCCGGTGCAACCCATCACAGTTCTGACTAACAACATACTTCAACAAGCCCTTCTCTTGTAATGCCACAAGCGCCATATGCGTTGCAGTCGGTACCGCCTGTAGTGTTTTATTCCCGTCGAATTCTAGCTCCTTGCCCTGTGCGCGTTTCGTCCATGCTCCCTCAGGACCTCTGAAATCAGGGATACCAGCGGATGTGGAGACTCCGGCGCCGGTGTAGACAATGAAGTGCTTTGCGTTTTGGATCAGCGCTGCGAGCTGTGTGGCAACTTGCTCGACTTTGGCAGGCGAGTCGAAATGTTCGACTTCAGCGACTGCTGGTGCGGTGAGATCCATTATGTTTATGGCGGTGTTCAGATTCGATCTTAATGTCCTCTACGCGGGTACGGATGTTGTTGTCTGTTGTCGTTGTTTTGTTGTGTAAGCAAGGTTGCCTGATGAATGCCATCATTCTAACTGCATTCGTACTAGCATATAATATTACTCCCAGCAGACCTTGGCCATACTTGGCTCCTGTAATCATCAATGCATGCCATGCATGATACTCTCTGCAATTAGTACTCGTTCTACTCGGAGGAGTAATTTAGAGAGACGATAAAAGAAAAACTTGGAGCATCTCATGATGCACCGTGGGGTAAGTCAGCTCCTCAAGCGTCCTCGGACAAGTGCTTTGATAACATAACGTGGCATCACAAAAGGTCAAATGTAGAGATTAGACATCTATGGCTCAATATATCCGTCTGACTCTTGAACATGAACGGGGTGCATATGATAAGACGCTCTGTGCGGAAGGCTGTTAGTAAGGCATCATTGTTGGCACCCCAGCGCCTAAGACCAATCAAAAGTGCGATCCCAGCCATGCTTGAGTTCTTTGTCGCTGCTTTTTTGGGCCATGTTACACATACCGGTGAGGTGTTGTCGTGCTCCAGCTGATTCGAGATCCAAGACCGGGGACTACCAAAGCCCAAAGGATGAGATCGACATCTAGTCGTTTGTTTATAGAACAAACATATTCTTGCGAGCTGAAAAGCTCGTCGTAGCGAATAGGAGTGCTGACTTTCGTGGCTAGTGTAATACACGAGGTAAGCTCTCTTGTGGCGCGCACCCATGCTTGCATGGGCTGCGCCTCGATATCGGGGCGTCCGCGCCAGGACACGAGAAGTGCATGTTTCGCAATAATATATGTAACATAGGCCCGTTGCATTGTAGGGTCCAAATCAATCGAAATCTCCGTTCCAATAATCGTCGCGATGCCTGGGAGCCTTGATCATGTTTCCCAAGTGTGCGCTGGTCGCAACGGCACAACTCTGGCAGATTGCTTGTTTAACGTACTGGGTAATCCGAATGAGATCCGAGGGTAAGCAATACTTTCGGCAATACTCATTTGCCTCTTGCTGACAAAGTCAGGATACATGAAACTTGGTTGCGATCTTTTGGTGTGCATGTAGCGGCGGCCGCTTCGTATGGGCACTTGATGTCCTTGCAGGGCAGCGCTGGCGCTTGGCAGGCACTGGTAGCATTCTTGTGCTATCTGGCGTTTCCGGAGGTGGCAGTAGCACAACTACTGATTCGTACCCGTCTCATGATAGTGAGAAGGTTATGGAAGCACGAGCCAATGCCAATCCGATTCTTTCTCGCCTCGTGCCTCGGCCTGCATGCACGGTCAAGTTCTTCCACGAAAAGATCGGTCCCACTTGTTTTGCTATCCTCCGAACAAGCCAGCTGTGCGCCAAGAAAGGTAGATGTTCTTTGGGTTGGCAGAATCCTGTTATTAGTGGCCTTCCTGGTACAGTACCTGGGAAGCGTCGTCATCTGGATCCGGCTATTTTTCTACGTACAGGACCGGGGGTACTGGCTATGGACGGTCGATTTGCGGACGTTCGAAATGGTGCTGGGAGGTCTCGCTGCAACCGTCAACAGCTCGCTCATCTTGCTGGTAGGCAACGAATGGATGATCCCAGATCAAGTCCATGCTCGCACGACAACTGAGCAGACGAATAGTTCAGAAACGCCGCCGAGCGGAAAGGAACTGAGTTTACGCACAGATACGGGGCTGAGTGGAACCACAATCTGTTGCGAGGGCGCAGTATCCACCAGATCACGCTTTCAAGCATTCAATAATGCGTTCAGCCAATTCCTCGACAGCTTGTTTCCTAGTTTGCTGCAGTCGGATCTCGAGCTGGCGGTTCTTCTTCACCGTGCGCTGACATACGGCATCCTCGCCTACGCTTTTCGACGTCGTTTTTCAGGCGGGTGCCCACCGATTTTGCGTCTCCTCGCAGAAGCCAGCTCTACCTTCGACTGGACGCAGATATGTCCCGACCGTACAAACATATGGGACCCAACGACGGTGACGCAAGTTCCGCGCCAACGTGAGCACACGCATTACGGAGAGAGCCTGCGCATCACCAGTATTCTCTTCAACATTGCCATTGCCAGGATCCTGGGGAAGTGGCTTTTCGGAATCCTCGCTGAGGGCTGCGAGTTCTTAGGTAGACCGTGGGCGCGGAAGCTACGCTTATTCCGGTACTGGATATTTAGCGGTCGGTCTGTCGTGTCCTTTCTGTTTCTTCCATTGCTTTTTTCATTTGGTCCCGTTTGGGTCATGTGCCAGTTCGAGCAAACTAGGTGGACCAGTCACGCGCAGGCAGTGCTGCAGAGCCGGGCGGTTGGAGATGTTGATCGGATGGCCATGAATGTATTGATGTGGAAGGATCCCTGGCATGATGCATTATACCTGATTTGATGTTTGTACAGAACAGCTTCTCTTCATTGCGTATACACACAACTGAGTTCCCTCACTGCGTCAACACTCCTGGAAGGAAATCCAGGCGTGGTTCTTATTCTTGATGTTTGTACAGGAGATAGTGGGCTAATTCCATTCGGATGAATTATGTGCTGTACTTCCAATTGTCACAGTGGTGGTAGTGATAGAATGATGTATGGCATCCCGCATCCTGCATCGCGCTGCAAGTGAAGCGGGACTAGCGTGACCCCGGAGAGATTGGCTTGGCAGACGACATCATTGGACATTAGCTTGCCAGACCATGACCACCGATCTTCTTGCAGCTACTGTAATAATAACACTGCACACTCCGCAGCTCATGCATCTAGCATGGGTGCGGCGGCAAACGAAGACGAGCCCAGCGCGGCCGCACGCGATGAAGCGAAGTTCGAGCGCACGACGAGCAACGGGAAGGTGGCCGAGCAAGAGTCAGAGAGCGAAGAGGAGGAAGACGACGCGGACGAGGAACCGAAGCTCAAATACACGCGTCTCACGAGTAACCTGGCGCCCGTGTATAGGAATGGCGACGCGACAAGCACCTTTTTGGTGGCCGGCGACAAAATGGTACGGCGCATGCCCGTTGGTGAACAATATGCTGAGTTCTATGTAGGTTGTAGGCAGTCATAATGGAAACATCGTGAGTCTATTTGTGGACTTCATGCGCTGTCTGTGTGTACTAACCGCAATAGCACATCCTGACCATCCCCACCTTCCAACCCCTCCGCAACTACAACGCCCATCCCTCGGCCTCAGTCACGGCGCTGTCCGTGTCGCCGTTTCCTCCTCCGTTGCCTTCCCTCCAGTCCAGCTCGCCGAGCAGAACCATAGAGACCCCAGAGGCTCCCGCACGACCACAACCTGGGCCCGGCCCTGGTGTCTCACCGCGCAAGCCTCGCCCACAGCCTCTCGTACCCGCCATTCCTTCAAACCACATCTACATCGCTTCCGCATCGATAGACGGCCATGTTTGCGTGTCCTCGTTAGTGGACCCGAAAGATGTCACGCTGCGCAATTTTGCCCGTCCAGTGCAAGCAGTGGCCCTGTCTCCCGAGTACAAGTCAGATCGGCAATATCTTTCCGGCGGCTTGGCTGGCGAACTCATACTCACAACCGGGGGGCAAGCCGGCGTCCGGTCCAACGCGAACACAAGCCAAGCCGCACACACTGCTCAGGGCTGGCTCGGAGCCATTGGACTAGGAGGCAATAGTGGGAGAGACGATGTACTGCATTCTGGCGAAGGCATCATCAGCACCATAAAATGGTCGTTGTCGGGAAAATTCGTGGCTTGGGTAAACGAGCATGGCATTCGCATCATGCGGACAAACCTACATCTTGAGGGTCAAGACTCGGATGCGGCATGGAAGAGAATAGGCTTCATTGAGAAGCCAAATCGCAAGATCTGGGATGAAATGGCGGGCGTGTGGAAGGCGCGCTTGGACTGGGTCGATGATCAACAGCTGGAATCAGACGACGATGCGATCATGAAGATGAACAGCAGCAGTGGGATCGAGAAGTCAGAGGGCACACTGCCGCATCATCGCCCTGGACAGCAATCCAAATCGGCTAAGAAAAGCCAACAGATCGAAAAATTGATCATCGGCTGGGGTGACGCGGCTTGGATAGTCCACGTCAGTGCTGGAGGCGCAGGTGTTGGGAGAGACGTCGGCGAAAGATCGGTGGGAAGCGCCGAGATTATCAACTTGTGCGTAACATATCCATTCACAGAACGAGGTTGCTAACAGTGATGCGACAGTCTTCGGTTCGATGATTGCATTGTTTCTGGCATTTCGCTATATACCCCTTCATTACTTCTTGTACTTGCATATCGGACTCGCGATGACGATGATAATCCAATATCCTCAGATACCACTCCAAGGCGCGGAATGCATCGACGCAACAACGGGCTCTCGCCGGAGCTGAAGCTAATCGATGCAGCTACCTCAGATGAAGTTGAAGTAGACTCATTGACCGTGAGCAGATTCGAAAGTCTTTCTGCGGCAGACTACCATCTCGGTACGCTATATGTACCACATCCCAAGGCTCTGACGCCCGCGCAAAGAAGCGCGATAGAAGCGATAGGCGGTGGCATCTGGGACGCCACCCTGGGCGCTGCTCGGATATTCAGCTCGGGTGCAAGCATGATCAGCATGCCTAGTAGCGCAGACTTGAGGGCACCGTCAGTATCATCCTCTGGAAATGTACCTGCCTCAACTGCTGGAAAGAGACTATCCCAAGCGCATCCCCATGCAGCTGGACCTGGTCTGATGGTCTTCATCCAGAGTCCGTACGACTGTGTCTTGGCCATAAAGCGAGACTTGTCGGATCACTTCAACTGGGAGATGGAGCACGAGAACTACAAAGACGCATGGGAGCTACTTGAGGACCATCCGGAGATTGCAGCTTCCGCTTCGACAACGGCCTCTGAAACGTCTCCTGCGAGCACGCCATCGAGGAAGGATGGCAGTTTACAGGAGTTCTTCGCCGATGACGACGCCTCACAGACAACTGTATCCGCTACGCGTGCCAATCAAAACTCTACGGTCGAAAAAGAGAAGAGACGGATAGGAGACTTATGGGTGAAGCAGTTGGTGAAGTCTGGAGACTGGGCGCAAGCCGGCAACGTTGCTGGTCGTGTGCTGGGCACTTCACAGCGATGGGAACACTGGGTTTGGAAGTTTGCCGAAAAAGATCACTTCAATGAGATCGCACCTTATATGCCGAAGAAGCGGATGCAGCCACCACTCCCTTCGACCATATATGAAGTTGTGCTCGGCCATTACATCATCCACGACCGGATACGCTTCAAACACCTGCTAGAAGACTGGGATACGGATCTCTTTGACACCGGGATCGTCATAGAGGCCATCAAGAGCAAGCTGGCCGGAGGCGATATAACCGAAGACTCAATTGAAGGGAATGAGCAAGGTCGAGATTGGCGGATATTACAAGATGCGCTTGCAAAGCTCTATCTAGCCGAGGGACATCAGAGAGATGCTCTGCGCTGCTACATCCGCCTTCAAAATGCCGATGCAGCCATGACCCTGATCCGGAATTTCCATCTCGTAGAAGCTGTACGCGACGATATCCCAGGCTTCATCCTTCTCCGCGTCTCGAAAGAGCAATTGGAATCCGCGTCGCTTGGCGAATTAGAAGAGTCATCATCCGAGGCAGTCGGTGTCTTGGTAGACGAGGCATGCCGCGGCAATGTGCCCGCACCCGAAGTGGTTGCACAGCTGCAGCAACGCGGCGATACCTTTCAGCCATTCCTATTTTTCTACCTGAGATCATTATGGAGACCGGAAAGCCACGAGCGAAAGGGAAGGACCGCGAAGGAGCGCGTGGATGCAGGAAGGCTGGCCGTGGATGGCAAACACATTGCAGAAGAGTTCGCCGATCTCATGGTTGAGCTATTCGCGGAGTACGACCGTGAGCTCCTTCTGAAATACCTGCGTGAGTCGCAGGCATACGACCTCAGCAAAGCGACCAGCATCTGCGAAAGCAGACAGTATATCCCTGAGCTAGTGTACGTATTCTACATCACCGTGCGAGCACAACAAACTGACTTGAACATAGTTATATCCTTTCGAAAACCGGTCAGACCAAGCGTGCGCTCTATCTCATCATCGACAAACTATCCGACGTCAGCTTCGCCATTTCTTTTGCCAAAGAACAAGACGATCCGGACTTATGGAACGATTTGCTCGAATTTTCCATGGACAAACCACACTTCATCCGCGGCTTGCTCGCCGAGGTCGGCACTGCCATCAACCCCGTCCAGCTCGTCCGGCGCATTCCCGAAGGCCTAGAAATCGAGGGCCTACGTGACGGCATCGGCCGCATGGTGCGCGAATACGAGATCCAGTACTCCATCTCCGAAGGCGTGGCACGCGTCCTTCGCGGCGAAGTCGCAACGGGTATGGACACGCTGCGCGCTGGCCAAAAACGCGGCGTTAAGTTTGAAGTCATGCCCTGCGACGACCCCTTCGACCCTACGCTCCAGAAGCAGGGCTCAGGCTTGTTCGAGAAAAGTAAGCAAGGCAAACAGGGCAGGAAGATCGACATCGAGCCTAAAGGCGTCGACGCGCCCACCGCGGCAAAACTCCACAAGGACAGAGATGGCACGACCACCACAGCGCCCTCCTCACACTACAATGCCCAAACAACACTCACACCCGACCCCACGCCCCCCGGCGCAGAAGCAGACCCCGGTCACTGTACCAGCTGCCACAAGCCCTTCACGCTTCCCACCGCTGCCGAAGCGGAAGCAGAAGCGTTCCCAGATACTCCCGTGCCGCCCTCGCGCGATACCCTTGTTGGCTTTGCGTGCGGCCACGTGTTCCACCTCTCGTGCTTGC
The DNA here is from genome assembly GCA_010015655.1 of Bimuria novae-zelandiae CBS 107.79. Taxonomy (NCBI): domain Eukaryota; kingdom Fungi; phylum Ascomycota; class Dothideomycetes; order Pleosporales; family Didymosphaeriaceae; genus Bimuria; species Bimuria novae-zelandiae. The sequence goes on along the minus strand of ML976701.1, from coordinate 393,984 downwards.
TGCCAAAAACCAGCGCGAGCGCGAGCGTCGCGGCGACGCTGCAGCAGAGGCTGGCGAGCGATGCGGCGGAGGATGGCGGGAGGTGGAGCAGGAGCGTGGGCGCAAAGGTGGCGCATGCGCATGTTATCAAGAGGGCGGTAGGGAAGGGGTGTGTGGTTTGTAGGGAGAGGGAGGGCATGATTGAGGACGAGGGGTAGGGAGGGATGAAGAGGGGGGTGTGAGGATGTGTGTGTTTAGGGTTTTGCATAGTTGGGTCACGGTTTCGGTAGTGTGATGATTTTTCGCGAACTGTGTTAGTATATTGATGGGAGATTTGTGGATATGCATGGCGAGGTGTTGGTGTAGCATATGGCATGGTGGAAATAATCAGCGTTCTAATATCATTTGCCAGACCTCAATGGAGGGACATTGAATCATCTGCTACGTAGTCTCTCGCGTAAAGATGAAAGTTGGCTATACTATACTGCCTTAACAATCAAAGTTCAGCTCCTGTATTACCTACTTTGGGGTTACTTGTCATGTCTTCCCGCTGTGACGTCTATGGCCTACTTCTAGTATTGCGCGATAAATGATCTACAAACCAGGCTCTCTCTTGAAATAGAATCGTGACTATCGTGCCAGAAACTACCCGGGAGATCACGCACCCGGGAACAACACTGGGCGATCTGAAGACGTCGCAGAACGGCGACGTTGCGATGCTAAACAAACGACGGTTACACAGACCCCCCGAACAAAGCATGCAATACCTGATGCATTTCCTAGTACTAAAACCCAAAGAACAACAAACAGCCTCGACCCCGGCCAGGCGTCCTAGCGCGCAGGCGCAAGACCATGCAAATTACAGTACCAAAAAGCACTCCTTGAATCTAATCTCGCGATCGGGGGTAAGTATACAAAGCGCAAGTTGGAAGGCAAGTGCGAGGACACAGTCGCACGTCTCCAAGGGGCAACCCGCGAGCGGCGGAATGAGCGTTTATGCATGGCATTGCATGGACTTTAGGCGGTCCAATAGGAAGGCGAGAGAGTCCGCCTGTCAGGTCGTCCACGTGTTACGTGAGGTGCTCTGGAGGTGCTTGCAGTAGCTGGGCTTTGGTGTAGCGGTGGTAGAAGATACGTGGCACATAGCTACTCTAGACCGCAGAGTTTGTCCTTGGCTGTGGAAGGTGAAGCGCGCAGAAACACGCTATAGGAGGGTCTTTGTTGGATGGGATGGTTAGAGATGGTTAGGGATGACATTGGTGTTCCTGCAGCATGACTATGCAAGTGTCGAAGGCCGTGGAAGCGGAGAGGTGCCGATAACAATCCTTAGTCATGTCGACGGGCACATCGGCGAGGCACACGAGCAGGCCGACGCAGGGCCGAAGGGGCGGTTGTGGGTGAGGGTGTGGTGCGTTCGCAGGTCAGCTTGTGCAGGTGCAGCGGCTCAAGCGGGTCCTTCGCCTCGCGTTGCGGTGCGATTGGGGGCGCGGGTGCGTTTCCTGGTCTTGTGCACGCCTTCGCTGTCCAGGACCCAGGGCGGATACCGGCGAGACGAGACGAAGCCTTGACGGAGCCTTGAACATGGCCATGGCATGCCCAGCGAACAGCGGCGCGTGCGTCGCCGCCGTGCCAGGCGCCTTTATAAGACGGCGACGCCGGCCGATGCGTCACCTTTACCACTGCTTCCGACGCCACCAGGCCTGATATCACCTCACCTGCCTCCATCTCCCTACGTATCTGTCTATCTACATTCACACCTAGGCACCCACCATTTCATTCACACACCGTCTGCCTTTCACCACACACTCGATCCACGAGGTCACGAGAGACAATCAGCGCTGTCTGCCTTTGATACAAGAGCTAGCCGTATCGCCGTTATCTGAGCCGCGTACTCTGTAGTTGCCTGTCAACGTCAACGTCAACACCCGTCCCAGCACCACACCTCACCTCCGTCATCGCCGCTACTCAAACCACATCACACCACCATGATGCGCCGCTCCAGCACTTCGAGCATCAGCTCGCAAGCCTCGGAAGAAGAGACGATGCAGATCTTCGTCAAAGACGTCTCGGGAACGACCAGTACGTGATCCGCATCCCTCGGGGAAAGAGCCGCGGCAGCATTCCGATCGGAACCGCACTTTCCGTCATGCTGCAGCGCACCCTTCCCAACACCGCACCCGTATACTGACATGATATAGCAATCCCCCTCACCCTCCCCCCCAGCACAACCCTAACAACCCTCTCCACCCTCCTCGCCCTCCGGCACAACCTCCCCGCCTCAGACCTGCGCCTCGTGCACGCAGGCAAACATCTCAGCACCCCCTCCGCCACCCTCCAATCCCTGTCCCTCCCACCCAACGCAACCCTCCACATGGCGCTGCCCCTCCGCGGCGGCATGCCCCCCAAGAAAATTCGATGCTCGTTTAAAACCTGCAAAGACGCTGCGCAGCGCATCGTCGGCGACTGCGGGTTCTGCGCCGGACACTTTTGCGGGAAGCATAGGTTGCTGGAGGATCATAAGTGTGAGGGGTTGGAGGATTGTAAGAAGGAGAGCTATGAGAGGAATGCGGAGAGGTTGGAGAGTGAGAGGACGGTTGCTATTAAGGGCGTTTAACCTGAACACCCTGCTGAGGAAGTAGAGACTTGGGGTATATATGCCCTGATCGGCTACGGTGAAGGCATGTAGATAGAGGACATGTTTGACCATACTAGAGGGCGTCTGGGCTGCTAGCGGGAGGGATAATATTGCGATATGTTTTGCAGCACAGGGAGCATGGCGTTTATGAGCCCTTTTTTGCTGGCTAGGTATCCTGCCTATATATGAATATACATAAAGTCGAATAAACACACAAGTGCACTTTATCAGACATGTTAGTATGTAACGTGCTGATTAGCTCGACAGACTTAAAGCTGGAGTAATTCAGAAACAAGAACTAGGACTAGATTTCCTTTCAGGAATATTGACGCAGTGAAGGAACTCAGTTGTGTGTATATGCAATGAACAAAAGCTGTTGAGTTGGAGACATGCTGATAATTCGCGACTCTAGAGCCGGTCGCTCCCCTCGAGTGCTCTAATCCTAGAACGCCACTTGGGCAATATGTGCTGCACCGCAGGCTCTGTACGTATATACACTGAAAATTCCACAATCCATTTACCCTTATCTATAACCTCCCTAGTCTGCTTCTCCGAACTCGTAGTGGCCGGTTTCAGTCGCGTGCTGGGTAGCACCTCGCTCGCCTGCCCCCTTCCATCCGCACACATTGCATTTTATGCTGAACTTCTGCGTATCCGTGTAATAGTGCTTCTTCTTGAGCTCTGCACACAGCAACTTCGCCGCTTCCAAGTACTCGTTATCGGCGGAGTCGAAAAGCTTGACGTCGTTGGCGGTATCTAGTGTAGAAGCATCATCCGGGACAAAGGCAATGGTATCGTAGTGAATCCCAGAGTAAACTAGAATGCACCGCCTCGGACGTCCCTCGTTGAAAGTGTCTACGCGCAGATCCTGCACGTTTATACTTGCAATTTCGATATCAAACTCCTTCGACAAGATACTGAGCTCGATACCGCCGCCCCACGAGTCAGAGTATGATATCCACTGACAGTACTCGTCCGGTTTCCGATCGAGCACCGCCTCGTTGTACGTTTCGGGATCGGCCTGGATGGCTTGCGCAACGAGCGAGCGCAGTTCGGTCATCGAGTCGAGCGAGGAGGTGAGCACGGCAGTGCCAAGCGCACGGAACATGCAGCTGTTATCGTCAGGCATCACGCGCAGGACTACGGTACCACCCCGCGAGGGGAGCGGGACCTCGGGCGTCTCCTTAAGCGCCTCGCTCTGCTTGCTCTTCAGCGAGAGCGGTGCCGACTTGTTCTGCTCTGCTTGTTTTGCGGCAGCTTCGCTAGGGTCGCCTGTTGCTTGGCCGAGCACTATGATCTGCGCGCCGTTGAGCTTCAGATCTGTGTCGCTGAGCAGCGTGCTCATGCCGTATAAAGCTGGGTCGAGTGGTTGTGGTGGAAACCCCCATTTTAACTCGAATAACGGCAGGTTTGTGGTGGTGGATATCGAGGAGAGAAGGTCCGAGACGGCGGCGCTGTCGTCGAGGGAGATGGTGTGCTGGCCGTCTGGCGCACGGAGCCGTATGCGGATGGGCATTTTGGATATGTGATGAGGTGGACTGAATGAACTCGGGACAGAGATGCAGCCGGTGCTTCAAAGACCGCCACGATCGGGCGCTCGAAGATGTTATGTCGCTGGTGAGGTTGCGGTGAGAATGTTCGGCGTGGGGCAGTGGTTACATATATGCGGTGTTCGGCGAGAACTAGGATCGAATGTGCGAGAACTGGGGCGATGGACTATGAGTAGTGCGTAAGGTAAAAGCAAACTGGAAGCTTGCGCTGGCTGTACCGATTGTATCCGATGGTGAAAGTGTGTGCTTAACCAGCATGCTGTTGCGAGAGTTGATGATTCGGCGATTTCGCGGAATGCGCGATCTGGAATGGGAAAGTACGTCACATCACAAGCCCGCTTCCCGACCTCGGTCCCGGAGGCCCCTGCGCCGATCCGTCACGTGAACGCACGGACGCTGTTCCTGACTTCACGCCGCGACGCGCCCAGCAGAAGTGCACATCCACAATCCGCGCATTGGTACCGCATATTGAAGAAAACATTGCGCCACTTCCAAAATGGCATCGGGACGCGCTGAAAGCGACACGCCTATGCCAACGACCGAAACCGCTCCTGATGGCGCGACCTCCACAGTTACTGACGAAGAATGGAAGGCCATAACAGATGTGCTGACGAACATCTATGCGTACAGGACCGAAGAGTGAGTTCTGATGCGATGCGCTACTGAATCGCCGTGAATGCTGACGGGACGCGCAGCGGCACCTACGATCCCACGAAACTGTTCCAGCGTAAGGTTAGCAAACGAGCGGTGCCCGACTACTACGAGATCATCAAGGAGCCCATGGCCTTGAGTGAAATCAAGAAGAAGGTTGCGCAGCATGAGTACAAATCGTTTCCCGAATTCGTGCGCGATTTCGCACTCATTCCCCACAACGCCCAGGTCTACAACAGGCAAGACTCGCAGGCTTACGTCGATGCGTTGGAGGTCAAGAAGGCGCTCGAGCAGGAGTTAAAGAAGTTGGTCGATGCAAAAGTCATCGCGGAAGACGTCTCGAAGCTGCCATATCTCGGCGAGATCCCCGAGCAAGACCCTTTGCTCCCCGAAGAAGAGGATGAAGAAGAGGAAGAGGACGATGAAGAAGATCTAGACGAGGAGCTGGAGGAGGTAGATGTCGATGATGACGATGACGACGACGGGAAGCGAAGGAAGAGGCGCGGAGCTCGTTCGACCGCTGCCATCGCAAAGCGCGAATCTGGGCGCGCCAGAGATGATGTGAAAGACGACCCAGAGTCGCGCAAGAAGCGAGGACGCCCACCGCGGGTGGACACGCCCATGGAAGCCAGAATAAAAGCCATCATGAAAGCCATCCGAAAGCCGCGAAACTCCCAAAACAAGCTCATGGTATCTGCGTTTGAGCGCGTTCCAGACAAGGCTGCTATGCCAGAGTACCACGCTGAAATCAAGAGCCCGATGGCCATGGACGTGCTGAAGAGGAAGCTCAAGCGGAAGAAGTACCAATCGGTGGACCATTTCATGCAGGACGTCGAGCTTATGTTCGAGAATGCGAAGCAATACAACGAGGAGGACAGTCAAATATACAAGGATGCTTTGCACCTCCAGAAGGAGTCGCGCAGAGTCGCAGAGCAAGAAAAAGCGAAAGATGACTCCGAGTTCGTCATGGAAGAGGGCCGCATACCTATGCCAAACGGTATCCTGCACAACGGCGAGTTATGGAAGGTTGGCGATTGGGTCCATATCCAAAACGCGAACGATCTGACGAAGCCCATCGTTGCACAAATTTATCGAACCTGGCAAGATGCTGACGGCGGTAAGTGGGTAAATGCTTGCTGGTACTACCGACCCGAGCAGACAGTCCACCGTTTCGATCGGCATTTCCTAGAGAACGAAGTCGTGAAGACGGGCCAGTACCGTGACCATCCGATCGATGAGGTTGTTGACCGTTGTTTTGTCATGTTCGTCACTCGATACAACAAAGGCCGTCCGCGCGATTTTCCGGCTGATAAAGAAATCTACGTTTGCGAGGCACGTTACAACGAAGAGAATCACAAATTGAACAAGATCAAGACGTGGGCGAGCTGCTTGCCAGACGAGGTTCGCGACAAGGACTACGTCATGGATCTGTTTGACGCGCCTCGAAAGCTCAAAAAGGTCCCAAGCCCGATTGCCTACTTGCTCAAAGATGAACAAAAAGAGACAGATGATCTACCAAAGCCTGAGTGGGGTGCTGAGAATGCGCCGCCAAAGATTGGTGCCGTTCACCGACGACCGCGCGACCCCAAGGTGAGTTTTCACCGCGATATAATTCCAAGGGTTTACTGATTTACCGATTCAGGATTCTCCACCACCCGAACCAACCCCAACACCACCACCGCAACCTCCACCGGCCCCAGTCATGCCTACTCCCTCGATGCCTACCCCGCAACTGAACGGGTACGCTGATGCCCGGCAGCACTACCCACTCGCGGCGGCTCCTTCCCCGTCGCCCATGCCTGCTCCCACGCCGCAACCCTCCCATGCGGCAGTTGCATACAACGCCGCGCTTCCCACTTACCACGCCCATTCACAATCGCCCGCGCCCTTCTCGCATCAACCCATTCCGCAACCTACCAGCTACCAGCCCATCACACCCAGTCTGCCGCTGTCCACACCTCAGCCTCCGGTCGCTGTTCCACAATATGCGACACCGCGGCCCGCGCCGTCGTACCAGCCACCGATGATCCAGCAGCCTCCTAGTGGGTATCGAGCACCCCAGCCGGTTGAGGTGTATGTCCTGCCTGATCACGCCAACGCTTCGATCCCTGCCGATGTCCGGGAGCAGTTTCAGCAGGACGAACAAGGTCGAGTGCTGTTCTTCACGGCCCCTCCAGTGAACAATCCGGGGTTCCTCAAGGAGGACGGTCAGGCGCTCGGTCACTCTGCGCGCTATCTTGCAACGAAGGCGAAGCGTGATGCCCAGCGCGCCGCAAAACGCAAGGCCGACAAGGCCGGTGCGGCTGAGCGCGAGGAGGCCGCAAAGAAGGCGCGTATGGAGGCGGAGGAGAAGCTCAAGGAAGACGTTGCAGCGCTGCGCGTCAAGGCCTTACACGCTTTAGAGGACCAACTCGCATTTGGTGCGAAGACTGGGTTACAGGCAATCGCTGGCGATAAAAACGCGGGAGTGTTGGCGAAAAGTCTGGATCGCCTGGTCGAGGTACAAGCTGATGCGGTCTCGAAGCGCTTGGAAAGGGAGGCGAAGCTGAAGCAGCAGAAGATGAGGGCGCAGATACCTGTGACAGGTATGACTGTGCGATTGGAAGAAAAGATCTGAACGATATTGTGAGATGTTGCTTTGTCTTGCGCATTACTTGAGCGACATGGCGTCTACAGGGGAACGGGACATATTCTGCGTGTAAGGCAGTCAGTGGGTGACTACACTTTCGCATGGCCGATTTTCAAAAGATCGAATTCATGGATTTGGCAAAGGTTCGGGCGTACACAAAGTCGTCGTTTAATTCCTATCACGCTTGCGGCATGCCAGCCCTCTAATGCAAAATCATTGTACTGTATAGATAACTTGGCACGACTTGATTGGTTTACCTACATGTTGCTTCATGAAAAAGCTCTTGATTCCACTGCTGGCTCTGAGACTCCCCTTCACCGGGAACCACGGTTCCCAACTTCTCGTCAAATCACATCACCACTACCAGTGGTCATGGCTGCCTTGCGCACGTGTTCTGAAGCCTAGAGAGATGCTGGCTCTGAGAACCATCTAAATATCAGACTAAGCATCATACGTATGCATCAGCATCCGATGACCAACCAATAGGAGTCTCCGGGTATCTCTGACACCTCGGTTCATGCACCCCATTCCCGCCCCCTCAGTAGGGATGTGCCGATACCGTATTTTTCAGTGTATCCCTGTATATACGGTATCTTGTATAATACCGTATTTACGGTATTATCGTACATTCTTGGCAAAGTGAATTGAGCCAATCGGTGCCTTTCTCGGCCCTATAATCACGTGCAGAATTAGATATAATTAAAGCTATAGATGCTAGGTATCTTCAGAATCCCTAGAGTGCTCTTCTTGTACTTGTTTAGCTAGGTAATTAAGTAAAAGCTACTTATCTTTATGGTCGTCGACGTTAATTTGTTCGGGCACCTCGGAGGCGTCGAAGTACTAAGCACCCTTAGCCAAAATAGAGTTACGGATCCGTAGATTATGAAAGCAAAACACTAGCTTTTCGACCCGTTTATTAACAAGATAATTCTAAATTTTATTATAAAGAAATCCGTGCTCGCTCTAGTTACGTTTAGCTACTCTAGTTGTGGGGTTGATGCTAAGAGCGTAGATGGCAAGTTCTTTAAGCTCGTTGGTGCAGCTTTGTATGCGCCACCACTCCGCCGGATCGGTGTAATCCTCGAAGCTTTGCCAGGATAAATCAGTACCGCACTTCTCGAAGGCGCCTTGACGATAGAGCACATCCATAAGCTCTTTATAGAGCGCTGCGGCATGCCTGGCGTTGCCCTGCGTCGGCGGGTACTGCTGGGCGATGTATTCGCCCACTTCCATCTGCATCTTGTGAGTGACCGCCACAGGCAATTCTCGCCGCGCAAGAGGGTCGCATATATACGAAATCGTGCCGAGAGGATGGTGGACCTGCTGGAATCGGTTTCGAAGCGTATTTTGGACGTCTTCTCGCGGCAAAGTTGTGTGGAGAGTGACAGAGGTGAGCAAGTAGATGAAGCTGGCATATAGCCGTGAGAATTTCGGCCGAGTACTCTCGAGCGCCAGGGCTACTTTTGTAAAGGGCACTAGAAAGCTCCGCAGCCTTTGCAACTTCTCCTACTAACGTACGTTGCTTATAATTACTATAACCTTATAGAATCGCCGTTTCTGCGTCTACTAGGTTATAATAGAGGTCACTATCGGATTCTGCACCACTAAAAGTATCTAGTCGCAATTCTCTAGCACCGAATCGACAGTATTAAACTTGCCTTGCCAGCGAGTGTTTCCCGGCAGCTACAGCGCTTTCCGCCGCACCTAAGGCCCGGCAGCCTCGTCCAGCATGCCTATAAGTAAACTAGACCGTCTAAAGAACTTGCTAACGTTCTTTATAGCGTTAAAAATTACCCTAAAGTCGCCTATTTTAAAGAAGTTAGCGACGTAGAGATTAACGATGTAAAAGGCGCACCCTAATATTAGATAGTTAAGTATAGCTTTAGTAAGTAAACCCTGCGCCGCCTTTATATTAGAGGCATTATTAAGGTAAATAGTAATAATACTAAGCTTACTAACGTCCTTAGCTACCTTAAGAATCCCTTTAGCTAAGTTCTCGGCGTTGTAACGCTCCGCTAACGTGTATAAAGTCTTTAAAAAGATCTTATATTCTTAGGTTATTACTAGGTAATTAATAGCTGCCTTGCCGCGTATGTTTGTCTAGCTATTACTAACTAGCGTTATTTGCCGCCTGGCCTTCTTAAGCACGGCTTTTATATCACGCTTTATTTAGCTATAAACGGAGTCTAGCAACGTCGTGGCAATTGCCTTACAGCCCAGCGGAGTGTAGGGCGGGCGCAAGAAGTTTAGAAATCGACAGAACGCGGGATTTTCAATCTACAGTATCTTAGTAAGTTTCTTTACCTAAGGCAAGCTACAAGAGCTTACAAAGCTAAAGGGTACTCTAAAGCTATATATAGCCTCCGCGAGCAGTAGATCTACCTTCTTAAAGTCTATTTTACTTATACGCAGCGTCTCTGTTAGTAGCTATAATTAACGCTTAAATAGTATCTAAGGGTTACTATTAACCTTATACAGCTTATATTTCTCCCGCAAAAGCTTCGGGTATTTAGCCATGTGCTCGCGGAGACGTACGAGGCTTTTGTTATGCCATTGTTTAGAGCAAAATCGACATGTTACAATGGCCCGGAGGCCCTCGAAGGTAACCTCGACGTCCTCGCTTTCAAACGCAGTACGCGGCATTTAATAAATATTACTAATTAATAATAATAAAGTACTAAGATAATGCTTAGAGGATAAGATAAGTAATCTAAATACAAGCTCTAAACAAAGTTAGCCCCTAAAGTCATTTTCGGCAGCATTTACCCGCCTTAGCATACGGATCTAATCCTACGATACGCGTATCGGTATCGTACGGTACGAAAAATACGGTATTCCGTATTGTACGGCCCATCCCTACCCCTCAGCATGAACGCGGAAGCTCTAGTAATCGGCCAATTGGCTGAGGTCCATTCCAACGTCTGTAGAATAATCATACAGGCAAGCCATTTAATCGTCCCTCTGTGTGCCGTACCAATTTTCTGCGTTTCTAGCTCAACATATCGTAGCATACATACACTGTACACACTATGCCGCACGCGACACTAACCCGCGAGGCCGTTGCCTCGCACAACGCCCCAGGGGACCTGTGGTGCATCATCGACCACACAGTCTACGACTTGACAGACTTCGTGGACGCACATCCAGGAGGTAAGTACGCTCTGACCACCCACTCATCTCATATCACCACTAACTTTGCGTCCCACGTCCAGGCTCTGTCGTCCTCGAGCAAGTTGCCGGCACCGATGCCACAAGTGCCTTTTACAACCTCCACCGACACGAAGTTCTCACCAAGTTCGCCGACCTATGCATCGGAACAATCGAGGGCGAGAAGCCCGAAGTCATCACTCCGCAGCCCGGGGATCTCAGCCCGGTTCCCTACGCCGAACCGCTCTGGCTCCGTCCCCAGTTCAAATCACCATACTTCAATGAGAGCCATTATAAGCTGCGGCGCAAGGTGCGCGAGTTCGTAGACACGTATGTGACACCTGAAGCGCAAGAGAAAGAGAAGGACGGGACCTACATCAGCCAGGAGCTCATCGACCGCATGGCGGCGAACGACATGCTGGCCATGCGTCTCGGGCCCGGAAAGCACCTCCACGGGAAGAACCTGCTAGGCGTAGTGAAAGGGGAAGAATACGACTACTTGCACGACCTCGTGCAGGCGCAGGAATTCGTGCGGACGAACACGCGCGGGTTCAACGACGGCAACATGGGCGGCATGATCATTTCCCTGACCGCAGTCCTACAATGGATGCCCGACACACCGTTCAAGCACAAAGTCGTGCAGGAAGTGCTCTCCGGGAAGAAGAAGATCTGTCTGGCTATCACCGAGGCGTTTGCCGGGTCCGATGTAGCCGGGCTGCGGACGACGGCGACGAAGAGAGCGGATGGGAGCTGGGTGGTGCGCGGCACAAAGAAGTGGATCACGAACGGAATGTTCTGCGATTACTTCGTCGTGGGGTGCAGGACGGAGAAGGGCTTCTCGGTGCTGCTTGTTGAGCGCAGCGACGCGGTCGAGACGAAGCCTATTAAGACGTCGTACTCTACCTCCGCGGGCACGGCGTTCATCGAGTTCAACGACGCAGTCGCCCCCGCGCACCACCTGCTCGGCGAAGAAAACAACGGTTTCATCGTAATCAGTAAGTCCCCCCTTCATCCTCCCAAATCTCCCTCCCACCCATTTACCGTGAGAGAAACGCCAGTTATGCATGCTAATTTGGCACCACAGTGTCCAACTTCAACCACGAGCGCTTCATGATGGCCGCGGGCGTAATCCGACAATCCCGCACCATCGTCGAAGAATGTCTCAAATGGTCCTCGCAGCGCGTCGTCTTCGGCGCCCCACTCATCTCCCAGCCCGCCATCCGCCAGAAACTCGCCAAGATGATCTCCCTCGTCGAAGCCACGCAGTCCTGGCTCGAATCCATCGCATACCAGATGAACCACATGTCCTACGCGCAGCAGTCGAAGAACCTCGGCGGCCCGATCGGGCTCCTCAAGAGCTATGTAACGCGCTGTGCACACGAGATTGCCGACGAGGCGGTGAATATTTTTGGTGGCCGCGGCATTACGCAGAGCGGTATGGGGGGGGTCGTGGAGATGTTTCACCGAACGTATAAGTTTGATGCTATTTTGGGGGGCACCGAGGAGATTCTGGCGGATTTGGGCGTGAGGCAGGCGATGAAGGGGTTTCCGAAGGCGATGTTGTAGATAGCAGAGGAGGAGCGCAAGCTTGGTAGCAATGATAAATTTTGGAGATTGCTTCAAGAACGGGATAGTTCGTGTTTTTTATGTTGGATTTGCGAACCTAATGTGCATCATCGGTTTCGAAGGCAATACAGCAAGGATGATGTCCCGGATGCCGCAATCAAAGTAAATACCAGGAGATGGCTCTATATATGAGGAAACATTCGCGTCGTCCTGATTGGCACCTTTGGTCTTGTTTCTGGTTGTCTGTTTCCAAACCCTCAGCGCAGGCATCAACGAGCTTTTGCTCTAGCTGGGGAGAGAAAGTGAGACGAGAATTCTCGGGGGCAACGGAGTTTTCCCATTTCAAAGTTTGGATGAATCGATTATCGCAACATACATGATACGTAGCTCTTCATCACCCTGCGTGGAGGTTTCCAGGATGTGCTGGATCACACACTCTATGCGTTACGTACACTCTCCTTTGGTCATGCAGCCACTCGAAGAAGGGTTGCTTGGCCGGCAATCCATCTTGGGACGGACGCATCGTTAGCAAGGTAAGTCGCCAGTGCATTTATACTTTTTTTAGCGGGCTTTCCCGCATATGGCGCGTTGACGATCCGGCACACCTGTTCTCGGGGCTGTTATCGCACGTGCGCGCGTAGGCACCCGTGCAGTGGTAGTTGCTGATTCGACGAGGGTTCTGGTGTTGAGGTGTAGCGCGCGGTCGTAATTGCTTCGTCTCTGGCTCTGATTCGGTTCGACTTTCGTTTTTGGTAACGATAGGTTCTGAAAATTGTAGATCAGGTTCGACCTGACATGCTTTGGCGGAGACTCCTTCGTGGTGCCGGGGAAACGCTGATAAGAGCGGCAATCGTAACCGAGGTCTGATTACGTCATGCGCTCGTCTTCCCACCTGTCAACCCTGCCTACCCTCCTCCCACTACCTCCTACACATGGCACGATATAATAGGTCCACTGTTTCATACCGCATACTGAATCCGAACGAATCATATTAAAACACTCCCAGATACAACTTCGATATTCTCAGCTCATCAGTACTGACGTCGGAGGCGAGGAGAAACATTCAACACGTCTATGGATGTTCATATTGGTCACAGTACAGATGAGGAGTGGTTTTCTGTGGTCGTCTTTGCCCCCCCTATCAACGCGAATAGGCCGAAACACTTTCATCGCGCTCAAACTCATGCGCCGCACGCTCATCAAAGCCTCAATCGGTCGACGAAGGGTTTCAAGCTCCGATCCAGTCAAGTATACCGTTGGACGTTTCTGCAGTCGATCATGACGTTTCCTCCACCTCCGCTACGACATTTCGCGCAAAACACACAGAAACAACTTCAGTACGTCGGATCCGTCCGGTTGCGTTCGTTATCGAGTTTGTTGGACTTAGAGAGGCCTCAAAGCTCAGGAACCTTGTGTCAAATCTTTAACGAATTACTATTAATGCATCAAGCCATGCGGCCCATGCCAAGCCGCTGTGTTCCCTTGGATAGCATCTCGAACGCCACAACGTAGAGTTGCGCACGCCCTAGGGTTCGATAACGCAGCCGGGAAAATTAGCAGTAGCAGCCACGCTTTCCTAGTGGTCGTTATAACGCTTTCGGCCCTCAGTTTCACGGATCAGTGTACCTTAACCGAGGTGCAGGAGACGCGACTTTCTTCGACAATTAAGAACAAACACGCTTTGCATGATCGCCAGTGCCTACTTTGTATTGCAGCGATCGCTTGATTTTCCAGCTCGCTCGACCTACTGTTCTGATCATGACTCTCACTGGGACTACAAAGGGTAATCTCAATAAAGTCGGCCGTCACGTGCAGCAGGGATTCCTGCAGGGGTAGCAACTTCAAAAGTCGCGCATCTTGATTCCATCTAAAGTATAAGCAAATACACCCAAATAAGATGTTCTAATTATGCTGTAAAGTTGTTCTGGCCACCTGCGTCCTCGCAGAGCTCTGCAACGCGCATAAAGTAGGTAGGATGAAGCTTTTCGGCCATATACTGCCTGAGTGTCTCATCACCTTGCCAGACCTCCTTTAT